>RJWT010046440.1:0-11459 GCA_004365215.1 Cuniculus paca | reverse complement strand
TAATGATAATATATAATTGAATATCAAGACCATAATGAAGACTATAAATTCTACACTGCTATAAAAAAAGAAAAGATAGTCTAGTAGTCAGAAAAAGAAATGTGGGAGCAAAAGTCAGAGCCAGTCATAAGGAATTGAATATCTTCATAAGCTCTGGAATTTCCCAGGTACTGCATAACCCAGCACTATTCTTAGTTGGACATAAGAATTGTGATAAACAAGGACACTGCAGTAAGTGGGTGACCCTACAAGAAGTCAAATAACCTGGAAGTTATTTTTAGTGTTCTTAGTACCAGGCAACCTGTTGATTTCAATCACCAGCATATTCAATACACTACCACTCTAAAGTACACTGACATAGCCTCTATACTGTGTCTACATCATGGGGCCTTGTAATAAAATTTTTAATTAAAATGTGTCTACTTGCCTGATTTTCTCTTGTATCTTGTGATGATAAAGTAGGACACAACATAGAGAATGGCAAAAAGAAGAAAACATATCTGAAACAAAACAAATTTAACAGATCATTTACATTTTTGTTTTTTCTAACAAGATATATCATTGTTATTCATAGTAAAAAGGATTTAAACGATTAAAAAGTAAAAGTTTTGATAAAATATTAATTTACTCAACTCATCAATTAGCCCAGTTGAATACTCTTCTAGGAAAAATAAAAAACCCAATAGAGATCTTTCTTTTTATAACTTGATTAAAGGTTTTTCAAAATCGCAGAGGTGTAAAGAACCAAACCATCACCAAAAACCCTGAAAAATAAAGTCAATGAGAAAACACTACCCCTACTAAATATTGAAACATACTAAAAGCCTCAGTAACATTTAGTGTGCTGGCACCAAAAACAGATGAATGAAACAGATACCATACCATAAAAATTTAAAGAGGTATCACAAATCAGCCAGGGGGAGAATACAATCATTTTTCAATATCTATATACCACAATATCAAAATAAACAGTAGTGGAACAAAAGACTTTGCAAAATAGTAAATTAAAATTAAATTTCATTTTTAAAATTAACTGACAAGTAAAAACTGTATATACTTACTGTATACAATATGATGTTCTGAGCTACGCATACATCCTAGAATGACTCAATTAGCTAATTAACAATCAATACACATATTACATCACATACTTATTTTTCTGTAATGAGAACACTTAAAATGTTATCAGTTTTTTTCAAAACACCATACACCATTAGCTGTAGTCACCATGTTTCACAGTAGATTTTTGAACTTACTCCCCTGTCTCACTGAAATGTTATATCCTTTATCTAGTTTCCAGTCCACCCTCTGGTTCTCACCCTAGCCCCTGACACCTATCATTCTATTCTCTCATTCTAGCAGTTCTTTAGATCCCACACAGAAATGAGGTTATGCCATATTTGTCTTTGTATGCCTGGCTTATTTAACTGAGCATAATATTCTACAGGTTCATCTATATTGTTGCAAAAGACAGGGCTTCATTATTTTTTTAAGACCGGAGAGTATCTCATTGTATACACATACCACATTTTCTTTACTCATTTACCCACTAATGGACATTTACATTGTTTTCTTTATCCATTATCCACTAATGGACACTAGGTTGAACGCTGTTACAGTAAACATTTGAGTGCAGATGTCACACTGATTTATTCCCTTTGGATGTGTACCTAGTAGTGGGACAAGCGAGTCTTCTGCTAGTTCTGTTTTTGGTTTGGCGGGGAGGGATGAGGAAACCCTCCATTGTTTTCCATAATCGCTGAACTAATTTACAGTCCCAACAATATGCAAAGGCTCCCTTTTGCTCCTTCCGCATGCTCGCCAGTGCTTTAATCTTTTTAATAACAGTCATTCTTACAGGTATGAGGTGGTATCTCATTCTGAATGACTCATTCTGAGTATCTCACTATGAATGATGTTGAACGCATTTTTCCCTATACCTATTAGCCATTTGTATGTCTTTTGAGAAATGTTTTAGTCAGATCCTCTGCCCATTTTTAAATCATGGTATTTAAGTCTTTCTTCGTATCTGTTAGATTTGGACAAAACAGGATAGGTTAAAGAATAGCAAAGCAGAATAGGTCAAAGAACAGAAAATCTTACTACAGTAAAAGACCAGATATAGTAAAATAAAGACTTGCTACAGCTTGTGGACCATGGGAAAAAATTTTCAAAAACTCAAATATACATCCCAGAGAACACCTCAAGTGTGGATTTCGGAGGATGAGCTAGTGGTCTTATGACTGAGAAAGACTTTGGACCCAGGAAGTAAACATTATACAATGAAATCACCTGCCAAATGACTAGATGACCCCTTCCCCCTCTAGGAAGAATGGAGGCAAGTCTATGAGCCAGCTGTCGAGATTCTCCTAGCACACATGGGAGAATGACAGAAGACAATAATGACAGTGACTAGAGCCAAGAGCATCCAAGACCACTTGCTCAGGAAGCCTAAGGATTTGTTACAACAGCTCTAGACAAGACAGTATTCAGTTGTTGGTACACAAATGTAAATGGGGGGGGGCGCAGTTCTAAAAAGAACTGAGGATAAGGGGGAAATGGTCTACAATATAATGGAAGTCTGAGGAGGGGACAAAGAACAATGGAAAAAAGATGGAGCAGAAAAACAGTAAATTATAAGGTTCAAGTCAGATAGAGCAGATGACAAAATTAATATGTATGACAGAGGCTGACTGAAATGCATTCATTCAACTTACCTGTTGTGGGCTCACCAGATACCGCACATTCTTATAAGTGGAGACACACAGAGAACGAAGTTACTGCCCTCATGAAGTGCACATTCCAAGGGGGCAAACAACAATATAGAATAAACAGAAATAATGAAGTTGTAGTGTCAAATGAGGACTAGCACAGGCCTGGGGTCACAGGCAGTACAGCAGTAGCAGTGTTTTCTCACCCAGAAGGTGACCTCTGAGGAAAGAGGTGTGAGGGAAGAGGCAAAGACATGCAGACCTCGCGGAGGAAGTGCGTGCAGTGTAGTGACAGGAGAGCTACAGGTCTGAGGCAGGAATTACTCCAGCTCCAGGTGTTCAAGCACCAAGGGGAAAGAACTGAGTGAGGGCAGGGAGTGGCAGGAGTCCGGCTCACGCAGACTCTGTAGCAGAGCTAGTGCTCATGCACAGTAAGTAACATGTTAGAGCTGATGCTGACTGAGATGGAAATCCACTACAGGTTTCTGAGCACGGGAGAAACAACTGGACACAATGCCAAAGATTCACTCGAGCTGTTACACAGGAAATAAGCTAGAAGGGACAAGGACAGAAGCAGGGAGGCAGAAGAATGTAAGCAGCAATTCAAGAGATGTCACCAAGACCTGCACAGTGGAAGTGTGAGAAGTGATTGAGCTCTGGGTCTGTTCTAAAAGCAGACCCGACTATTTTGCAATGATGAACACAAAGTTCTCAGCCTGAGAAACCAGAAAGACAGAGGTCCCACTTCCTGACTCAGAAGCAATTGCAAAAGGAGTAGTTTGAGGACAAATGGGCACTATTGACCTGAAATACTTACTCTGACGAATTATATCTGCATACCCCGCCCAAAGTCTCATGCCGTCATAGCTGGGGTTTTTGGAGGTGGCTGGTTCTAAGGTTTGTGATGCGGGATCAAGGATTGATTCATGGTATGATTCTAGGATTAAGGCTGCCCCGAGATGAGTGTGAATGCTACCTGTCCCAAGGGCGGGTACCCTGGAAAGGATATAAGGGATAGAAAGAAGGGCATTGCTTATTACTTTCAGCTTTGTCTGATGCTGCCTTGCTGCCTTCTGACTGCTGTAAACTTTCTTATCTTCCACGCCCCTCTGCCATGCCACCCTGCCTTGAAGTCAGCCAACAATGGACTGAAACCTCTACAAACCGTGAACTGAAATAAACTCTTCCTCCTTTAACTTTGGATGTCAGGTATTTTGTCTCACTAACGAGAAAAGTAACTAAAACACGTATCATTCATTCCAACAGAAAAGGTGAATGAGCAATAAGATATAAAATCTATACTGCTTAGGGGAAGGGGGCAGGCTAGAAATTTAAAAAACAAAATCAGCAGCAGAGTGCATTGGAAACTCTGGGACTAAATAAAATGCCCATCTTAGGTAGTGAACACAGACAGAAAGTCTGAGCATGGAGCCCTGGAACTCTCAAATATTTGGAAGTCAACTTGCCAGAAGGAAACTGAAAAAGCTGCTGAGAAGCTGCAGTCAGCAAGAGCAGGGGCAAACAAGACAGCACAAGAACCCCATGAAAGAAAGGGAATTATCACAGTGTCAAATGGTGCTAACGGGCCAAGTATGACAAGAACTGGGGACAACAACTGGGTTCAGCACCAGAGAGGGCACTAGTAATCTTGACAAGGGTTGTTTTTCTGGAATCATGGAAGCAAAACCCTAACTGAAGTGAGTTAAGAGTGGAAACTGGTTGCTGGGCATGGTGGTTCATGCCTGTAATCCCAGCACTCGGGAGGCTGAGACAGGAGGATCATTGTGAGTTCGAGACCAGCCTGGGCTACAAAGTGAGCTCAAGGCCAGCCTGAACTGCATAGTGAGACCCTGTCTCAAAAAGACAAGGGCCAGGGATCTAGCTCAGTGGCCTAAGCACCTCCCTTAGGCAAGTGTGAGGTCATGAGGTCAATCCCTGGTGCCACAAAAAAAATAAACAAACAGTGGAAACTGGAAAGGCAAGCAGTAGTTCTTCAGAGTGTTATTATAAGGAAGCAAAGGAAATGTGAAGAGGCTTTTTTTACAAGATGAGAAAATGTATAGAAAGTGGAGTGAAAAATCCACCGCAGAAAAAATTAGCAGCACAAGAGGAAAGAAGTGCTGAAGTAATGAGTGATATGAAATTTATCCACAGCAAAAAGGAGAAAGAAGTGCAGAAAATAGAATGTTTGAGTTCACTTGCAGGTGGGTAAGTGGATGGGTGGCAGAAACATACACACATTATTGTATCTTTTGCTGGCTTCTATTTTCACACTGCCTCAGAACAAGTTTCTCAAATCTGAGCTCTGCATGAAGAGGTGGGGAACAGGAAACATGTAAGTCATATGGGAAAGTAAAGAAATACAACAGGAACGTGAACCAAAGCAAGACTGAACTCCCTTTATTTAAAGTTATATCCAGGCTGAACCAACCTCTCAGTCACACCCACAGCTGATGATGCTCTGAAACACAATGACCTGGTTCTCAGAGGCAGGGAGGTCTTCAGGAACTGTCACACCTCATTTCTCTCTCTCTACAAACTATTCAAAATAACAGCTGTACTTAATTAAGAGGTCTAGCTTCTCCTCACCACTCTTCTAACCACTAATCTGACTCCACACACATTAGCCAACTCAAAAGGCTCCATTAGAAATGACCTAACAGCCAAATCACACTCCATAATTTTACTCAGTCTCTGCAGCAACTTCAGTCAACTTGTGTCTAATTCTACTCCTAGGCTCTCTCACTTGTATCCCTTTTCCCGCCAGCCTCTACACATTCATTACTCTTCTCTATGATTCAAAGATGGAGCACCCCTCTATGGGCGTCCCATAAGCTCACTGTAGAAAACATTACCTGCTCCTAGGCTTTTAACTTTCCATCCCCAAGAACCCGTTGACCCCACAGTTGAAGAAGCTCCGGTTTAGGATAACAGCAAGAGAAACCTAAATGAATGCCCATGAAACCTAAGAAGATTGTCGGGGCGGGGGTGAAACTAAGGATAGACTGACAGGTGAGAGGAGCAGTGAACTTAGTCAACTAAGTTCACTGCAGAGGAGCAGCTGCAATGAAAGGACTTGGCCAAGGAAGCTGGAAGAAGGTTTTGACCACAGAATGTTTTTAAATGCTTTAAAGTCAGTGTCTAAAGGTAGAAAATAGTAGCTTCAGAAATTTCAGTGAAGATAAAAAGGCTGGAAATTAAAAAGCATGAAATTTAAAGAACAAAAGGAAATCAAGGAACCAAAATGAATGGAAAGGAAACTAATGGAATTAATTCATTTAAGAGTAGAAGTAAATCTACCAATTATTTTTTTTAAAAAATACAGTATAATCAATTCAAAAGTACAAGACAGCCAGGGATAGTGGCACACACCTGTAATACTAGCACTCAGGAGGCTGAGGCAGGAAGATCATTGTGAGTTCAAGACCAGCCTGGGCTACAAAGTGAGCTCAAGGCCAACCTAAAGTGTAAAACAAGACCTTATCTCAAAAAGACAAAAAAAAAAAAATGTACAAGATAATGAAGCTAGAAACATAGCTCAGGGTACAGCACATGCCTAACCCACATGACACCCTGGATTCAATCTCCAGACTGGACGGAGATTGAAAAGTATTAAGACAGAGAAAATTCTTAAAACAGCAAGAGAAAAGCATCAAGTCACAAAATAAGTAAATTCCCATTAGACTAACAGCAGACTTCTCAGAAGAAAATACATAGGCCTGAGAAAATGGGATGATAGATCAAAGTCCTAAAAGAAAAAAAAAACTACCAATCAAAAATACTACACCCACAAAAGCTATGCTTCAGAAAAAAAGAATGTCCTTCCAAGTCAAGTAAATACTGACATAATTCATCTCCAACAGCCCAGCCCTATAAGAAATCCTTCAGAGATCCATACACTATAATCAAAAGGGTGGTGACTACTATCGTGAAAATTTGCAAAAGTACAAAAGCCACCACTAGGACAGATAAACAAAGAGACAAATAAATAAAATCAAAATGTGTCAATACAGAAGAGTAACAAGTCAAAAAGATAAACACAAATGACGGAACAATAGCTATTTTTAAAAATAACAGAAAGATAGGAGTACATATTCTTCAGTAATACCCTTTAAGTTAAATAGATTAAACTGCCCTATTAAAAAATACAAAATGGCTGAATAATTTTAGGGAAAAAAAGGAAAGAAAAAAACAAGACCCAACAATGTACTGCCTATAAGAAACTCATTTTACCAGTAATGACACATAAAATTTGAGGTAAAGGAATGTGGAAAAATTATCATGCAAATGGAAACCAAAAACAAGAACGGCCTGACTTATACCAAGAAAAACAAACTTTAAATCAAAAACTATCTCAAGGCAAAGTAATTTATTATTTAATGATGAAAGGATCAATTCAAGAAGAGAAAATAACAATTGAAAATATGTATGTACTTAATGCTTGATCATTCAATTGTACAAAACATTATTAGATCCAAAAGGAGAGATAGATGCTAACGCAATAATTATTGAGAACTTCAATGCTTCACTTTCATCAATAGACAGGTCTTATAGACAAAAAAAGAAAGGAAGGAAGGAAGCAAGGAAGGAAGGAAGAAAGAAAGGTCAACAAAGAAAAGGTGTGGCTAAACTTTATTACAGGTCAAACAAATGTAACATATTTATAGAACATTTCATTCCAACAGTTGCAGAATACACATGCTTCTCACATAGAACATTCTCCAGGACAAACTACAAAGTAAATCTCCACAAATTCAAAAAACACAAAATCATAGCATGTATGTTATCTGATCACAATGAAATAAACCAGAAATTAGCAAGAATAATTCTGGTGCCCGGCGTGGTGGCTCACGCTTGTAATCCCAGCACTCGGGAGGCTGAGACAGGCGGATCATTGTGAGTTCGAGACCAGCCTGGGCTACAAAGTGAGCTCAAGGCCAGCCTGAACGGCATAGTGAGACCCTGTCACTATGGGCTGGGGATCTAGCTCAGCGGTCTAAGCGCCTGCCCGGCAAGCGCAAGGTCATGAGTTCAATCCCCGGTGCCGCAAAAAAAAAAAGAATAATTCTGGAAATTATATTAATACATGGACATTAAACAGCATTCTCTTAAATGACCAATTTATCAAGAAAGAAATTGAGATAGAAATTTTAAAACTTCATCCAAAAAAATGAAGTGAAAATATAACCCACCAAAACTTATGCAACACAGCAAAAACAATACGATGGAAGTTTATAGCAGTAAAGGCCCATTAAAAAATATATACATATATATATATATATATATATATATATATATATATGTGCTGCAAACAGTTAACAATACAACTCAAGGAACTATAAAAACAAGAACTAAACTCAAAATTAGCAGAAGGCAATAAAGATCAGAGCAGACATAAATGAAATAAAGTAACAACAATGAAGGACAAACACAAAGGATTAATGAAATGAAGAGCTGAGTTTTTTAAAAAGATCATTTTTGTCTCCTTTTAGCTATAAAAAAATATAGAAGAGACTCAAATAAATAAAATCACAGATGAAAATAAGGCATTACAACTGATACCACAGAATATAAAAGATCACCTGAAGCTACTGTAAACAAATATATACCAACAAACTGGAAACCTAGAAAAAAATGATAAACATTTGGGCACAAAACCTACCAAAACTGAATGACAAGGACATAGAAAAACCAAAAAGATTAATAGCAAATATCAAGATAAATTAATAATAAAGAATCTCCCAACAAAAACACAGTGCAGTACCCAATACCTCGCTGTTGAATTTTACCAAACCTGTAAAAAGGAAGACCAGAAGAAGTCACCAAGAAGCAAGCCCTCCCTGCAGACCAGTGCCACAAGTGGGCCGCTTGAGTACAGCCAGACCCCAGTCTTTTCCTGTGAGTCAGCGCCACGCACAGATTGCATGGGAAGAGAACAAGAAGTCACCAAGAAGCAAGCCCTCCCTGCAAATCAGTGCCACGCGTAGTCCGCTGGGGGGGGACAGGACCCTAGGCCCTTCCAGCACACAGACTGGGAAACAAGAAGAGCCAACCAACCCCCTACCCACCTACCCCGCTTAAGCAACCAGCTGATTCAGAGAAACACAGGCTGCAATGAAAGCTATTGAGGTGAAATGCAATTTGATGCTGATGGTGTTTGGTGTTTCACTGACTTTGCAGGGCTAGGGCTGGTGGTCTGATCATCTATTGAGAAGATAATGGTACACAGTGTGGCATCTATGGGGGAATCTCCTTCTGAAGGTGGCAGCCATTGTTAATCCTCTATTGTCTTGCTTTGAAGTCCTGTATCATTTTCATTGTTTTGTTGGGTTGGGTTTTACTGTGTTTTGTTTGGTTTGATTTTGTTATATCCAATGGCATGGGCAGCTATTTCAAACATAGCAAGATATATTATGGTAGCCATTTTGGATTTACTATTGTCTTGGTTTGAAGTCCTTTATTGTATTCATTGTTTTATTTTTATTGGTTCTATTCTGTTCTGCTTTGTTTGATTTTTACTATGTCTTAATGTATCTGTAGCAATTTTGAAGACAACAAGAAGCATTATAGTAACCACTGTTGATTTCGTATTGTTTTGAAGTCCTGTGTCACACTGGTTTGTTTTAACTGGCTTTATTCTGTTTTGTTTTGCTTGGTTTTACTCTCTTTAAAAATAAAAAAATAAAAAAAAGGAAGACCAATTTTCCTCAAGCTATTGCAAAGACTCAAAGACAGGGAACCATCCCAAACTCATTTTACCAGCCCAGCATTATCTCCATACCAAAACCACACAAGGACACAACGAAAAAAGAAAGTTACACCTGGGCATGGTGACACACACCTGTTATCCCAGCTACTCAGGAGGCTGAGGCAGAAAGATCACAAACTCAAGGGCAACCTAGGCAACTGAACAAGAGACCCTGTCTCAAAATAACCAAAAAGGGCTGGAGATTTAGCTCAGTGCTCCTTAAGTTCAATTCCCAGCACTGCCAAAAAGGCATAGAGAGAGAAATGAAAAAAAAAATCTACAGATCAATACCCCTGATGAACATCAATGAAAATATTTCATAATAAACTACTACTAAACTAAATCCAACAACACATCAGAAAGATTATACAGTACATCATAATCAACTGGAATTTGTCCCAAGGATGCAAGGATAGCTCAACATATGAAACCAAGTAACAAAATACATCAAAAGAATGAGGGACAAAATCCATGTAGTCATCTCAAGATGCAGAAAAAAAATTCAATAAATTCAACATCCCTTCATGATTAAAAAAAAAAACCCTAAAAAAATTAGGTATGAAAGAACCTTACCTCAACACAATAAATGTTACATCTAACAAATACAACGTCAACATCATACTGAATGGGAAAGAGCAGAAATTATTTCTTCTCACACCAGGAATGTTCACTTCATGTCACACCAGGGATGTCACTTTTACCAGTATTAGAAGACTGAACAAAAGCAAAAAGGCAAAAGAAAAAATGAATGACAACCAAAGAGGAAAAGAAGGTCAAATTATCTCTATTTGCAGGTACTACCATTTTATGTATAGAAAAACCCAAAGATTCCACCAAAAGGAAAATGTTAGAACACATAAATTCAGTAGAGTTGCATGGCGCAAAACTCAATAAACAAAAAGTAGCTTTTCATACATCAGTAATAAAATTGCTGGAAAAGACATTGAGAGAGCAATCACATTACAGTTGCTTCTAAAATTCTAGAAACAAATTTAAATAAATCCAAAGTAAATGAATGACTTCCACAATGAGAATTTTAAAAGGATAAAGGAATAAATTAAAGAAGATACACACCAAAAAAAAAGTGAAGAGACATCTCATGTTCCTGAATTGGAAGAATAAATATTGTTTTTAAAAATGTCCTTATTACCCAAAGCAACCTACACAGTCTATGTAATTTTTATCAAAATATCAAAGATATATACCTGATAAACATCAATTATATTTTCATAGAACTAGAAAAAGCAATCACAATCATCAGACGGACTCAAAAAAGACCCCAAATAACCAAAGCAATCTTGAGCGAAAAAAACAAAGCTGGAAGCAACACAATACTTGACTTGCACCGGGGAATCAAACTCACGCTTGCCAGGAAGGCACTTATACCACTTAGCTAAATCCCCAGCCCTTGTCTTTTTGAGGCAGGGTCTCACTATGCAGTTCAGGCTGGCCTTGAGCTCACTTTGTAGCCCAGGCTGGTCTCAAACTCGCAATGATCCTCCTGTCTCAGCCTCCCAAGTGCTGGGATTATAGACATGCGCCACCAGGCCCAGCTTACAATACTTGACTTTGAAACACACACAAAGCTATATAGTAACCAAAATGGTATTGTACTGATATCAAAACAGAGAACCCAAAAATCAATCCACATATCTACAGCCAACTGGTTTCCAATAAAGGCAGCATGAACATACAGTGGAGAAAGGAAAATCTTTGATAAATTGGTGCCAGGAAAACAGAAGAACTACGCCTCCATCTCTCACCATTTACAGCAAGTAAATCTAAAATGGACCAAAACTGACCTAAAATGGATCAAACATCTTAAATATAAGACCCAAAACTATGAAACTAGAAGAAAAATACAGGGAAGTCCTAAACAAGGCTTTAGGATACTGATCCTAAAGACACAGCGTAGGGCCAGGGATTTAGCTCAGTGGTTTAAGCGCCTGCCTGACAAGCATGAGGTCGTGAGTTCAATCCCCGGTACCAAAGGAAAAAAA
>RJWT010046439.1:0-11457 GCA_004365215.1 Cuniculus paca | reverse complement strand
AGGGTCTGCCCTCAGGGCTCAGGCAGCAGGTCTAGGGGAGCCAGGATGTGGGGTGATGAGGGGTGAGGGTCCTGCTCTCTCTAGGCCTCAATTTCTCCCTTCAGAGAGAGGAATTTAGCTGTGGTCCAGGGAGGAGGAAGAGGACTCCCCGTCTGACACCCCTGAGCCAGGGGATGCCAGGTGAGGGCATGGCCTCTCGGCTCCTGGCACTGACGCAGAAGGTGGGAGGCAGGAGGGGACGATGCAGGGAAGGCAGGCTGGGGCTTGCGGCGGACCTCACTGGCACTGCTGGGGAAGGGGTACCGGAAACGGAAGCCAGTGCGAGCTGGCCGGGTTAGGGAGCCGGCTCAGGGCTTTTAGCCTAGCAGGTACCTGGGCCCTGGCCTGGGGGGTACGACGAGGGTGACTGGAGCCTGGACTGCTTCCTGGGAGCCCCTTATTCTCAGGATCTTGGGGGCATAGGGGTGGTCCCCTCCTGGAGGAAAGTCTGCCAGTTGGAGTGTGGGTGTCACCCCTGGGTCCTGGCCAGGTGCTTGGGGCCGAGACTGGACTCCCTGATTAAGCAGCGACAGGACCGGGGGAGCTCTTCGCTCGGGGTCCAGCCTGGCCCTGCATGAGGCCACCATCCAGTGGTCACCCGTGAGCGAGCCAGTTCCCAGAGGGCGGAGCAGGGCCAGAGGCCTGAGGGCAGAGGCATCCCCACCTTGGCCTGGGCTCCTGGGGGTCAGCCTGAAGCCCACAGTTAGCCCAAGGGTGACGGTCCCTGCAAATCAGCCTGGCCCTTCCACCCGCAGCCCCCAACCACTGGCACCCACCCTGCCGCAGGGCCTGCCGTGGCTGGTCTGAGGGCACCAGAGGGCCAGCTTCCCGGGTGCGGGTGGGCGGGGGGCTCCCAGGTGCCAGGTGTGGCGGGGCCCGTGCCAGCGGCTGACCTCATGGTCCTCGGCGGCCACGCCTCGGCTTGCGGCGGCCGGCGTGCGCGGGGCTGTTTCCTAATTAGGCTCCGTGGTGCCAGTGCAGGCGGAGCCCCAGGCCTGGCTGCGTTCCGGCAGGCGTGTTGAGGCAGGGCGCTGCGGCCGGGCAGGAAGCTGACTTGCAGCACCTGGCGGTGCCGACTGGGCTGCCGCTGGGCTCGTGCTGCTGGCCGGGTGCTGTAGCAGTTGGTGCCTCGGGAGACCTCGGGCCGGAGACCCCACAGCCACGGTGAGCCTGGGACTGGCTGAGGGTGAGGGGCCAAGGGAGAGGAGGGGTCCTCGGCGGAGGCCACGCCTAGAGCTGCCAGAAGCCTGCTCCCTGCAGGCTTTGAGGCCAGGACCCTGGAGCCCGGCTTGGTCGCTCCCGGCTGGGAAGGGAGCCTTGGTTCAGGAGGGCCGAGTGGAGGGAGGCCTGCCCTGTCCCTGGCTGCCCTCCCCGCGGGGCAGAGTGTGGCTCTGGGCTCTGGAAGGTCTGGGTGTCTCCGTGGAATTGCCTGTCCGGGGCAGTGCAGAGGGCGCTGGGTGTGGTGACCAAGGCCCTGGCTCCCAGCAGTCTCTTGTCCCAGGGAGGGGAAGTAGAAGGGAAAGCGCTGAGGAAGCGGCACCGGGAGGCTCTGGAAGGAACCAGTCCGGGACCAGAGGGGTTGGATGGCTGGGCAGGAAGCTTCCGAGCAGGGCCTGGCAGATCCGGGGCACAGGGTCCTGGAGCAGAGCAGGCTGCTGATCAGAGCAGGCACTTTGGGGGGCGGGGAGCGGGATGTTGGGAGCCCTGCCACACAGCCTGCAGGGGGACGGTTGTCTGAGAGACCACAGGGCTGCCACTCACAACGGGACCCGGGGTCAGCTGAGCCCCTGGACCTGCTGTGACCCTGCCGTGAGACCACAGCGGGAGGGGCCCACAGGGAGTCCTAGGATGCCGAGGACAGGCAGGCAGCATCCGTACAGCCAGTGGGGCTGTAGGTCCTGGGTGTCCTGGGTGCCCAGGCCCTGCGGGGTCTGCTCTGTGAGGCTGGCCAGCTCCCGGTTTACTTCCCATCTGACAAACTTTGAAGACAGCACCTGCACGGAGTGGGCACACTGGCAAGGAGGCCTCCGACTGTGCCTGCTTTTCACCCAGCACAGCAGCATTTGCAGGCCCAGCCCGCCTGCATCCGTGGCTCTGAGTCCTCCCTGCCCAGCTACACCCCTCTGGTGGTCCCTGATCTGGGTTGGGCGGAGCTGGACTGTAGCCAGGTATCCTCTGATGGGGGGGCACAGTGGCACTCACCACCACCCCGGGCCACTCACCTGGGCTCCCCGGACCCTGCTGACTCTGCCTCTCTTGCTCTCCAGGCGAGTGATGGGTGACAGGCCCAGCTGTCATCCTTGCAGGGGACACTAGGGGAGCACAGCCACCTCCAGGCAGCCTCCCACCTCCTGCTGAACCCAGGCCACCCCCACAACTAACCGGACCGCCATACCCCTTTTTCCAGCATGGCTCCCCCGCCAGCCGGCCCCCTCATCCTGGCCGCTCTGCCTGAGGACCCAGGGCCTGCTCTGGACAGCAGATGGCTTTTTGTGAATGCCAACATCCTGCCCGTGGGTAAGTAAGGCTGCGCCGGGCTGGAAGAGAGGTTCTCGTGCCGCGGGACCGTCCCCTAGGCTGCCTCGCTGGAGCACCCGTCTCCATGTGGGCAGAGAAAGTGGTGCAGTCCAGCCAGGAGAGGGGCTGGGTTGACCCCTGGGGGACAGCTCTGTCCCCCCCCTCGACCGGACCTGGTGCCTGGGCACAGTCAGAAGGCCTGGGTCCTGATCCGAGGGGCTTCTGGGTTGGGTGTGGAGACCTGTGCATGGACCGCCCCCCACTCTCCGGCTCCAGTTTGCGGCTGCTCTGTTGCGGGGCGGGCCTGCCCCTGCCTGCCCGCCGTGCGTGTGCCTGTTCACCCCACATCTCCAGATGCGCCCGGACAGGCCCCCGCCAGCCATGGGTGGGGACGAGTGGCTCCACACACACCACCCTGACGCCTGGCTTTCATCTCAGTGCTGCCTGGCGGACCCTGGGGAGCACAGTTCCCTGTGGGTGGGGCGAGCAGAGCCCCAGGGTCTCAGCCTGCCGTGCTGATGCTGAGTCAGGCAGGTCTCAGCCTGCGGGTTGCACTGAAGGCAGGAGAAGGGGCCCCTGGTATACCTGGAAGTCTTCCTGGAAGAGCCCCCAGACAGTCCACGGAGCCCAGGGGGCAGTCCAGGCAGCAGCGGCGCCATCTCCCTGGAGAGCGTCCGGTTCTGGTCAAGGTAGAGTGGGTCCTGCTTTGTTAGGCCGGCCCTGGCCCGGCTGTGCAGCTCGGCCCCCAACCCCGTATGTGTGTGGTGTCAGCAGGTTGCCCCAAGGAGGGTGGGCCTGGCCCACCGAGTTTAGGGTCTTGTGCAGGCAGCTTGCATGGAGCCCAGCCGCAGGTACAGGCATGCTCTGTGCCACCTACTCTCAGACCCCAGGCCTCTGCGTCCCGCAGGGGCCAGGCCTAATCCCCAGATGGGTGGCCAGGCTGCTGGGTGCTGGGGTCAAGCGGTTCCCATTCATCCGCCTCGAAGCTCCCTCCCAGCATGGAGCACTAGTGAGGACCAGGGACAGCTGCTTGGGGAGGGGGGAGGGGCAAGGGGCTTGCTGGCCAGGTCTGGGCTTGGACAGTGGTGGCCTCTCCACATCCTACTGGCCCCTTGTGGCTGCAGCCCCTTTGCAGTTGGTCTGCCCCAGTTCTGCGTATCCGTGGTAACGAGTTTCAGGGCGAGCAGCCCAGTCTGATTGCAGAGATGCAGGGCGGGGTGCACAGGAGCTGCAGCAGCCTGGCAGGTGGAGGCTGCCGCATTGTTGGGGTGTGGCCTTGGCCCACAGACTCAGGGCCCTAAGGCACAGGGTCCCCCAGGGACGGTGCTGAGGGCTCACTGTCCCAGGCCCGTCCCTCTCTGTCCCTGACCGAGAACCCACCAGGCTCTGTGAGAAGCTGGTCTCCATCCCCGCCCTCGTACCCCTGGGGTCACAGATGGCAAAGGTGAAAGGTCAGACATGGGCAGTGCTGGGCTGGACAGACACCAGGGCATTCCCTGCAGGGAGGGTGGTCCCTGTCGAGCAGGCTTTGGGAGCTGTCCCGGCAGCCAGCTGGCCACCCCAGAGACACATTCCCATGGGCCATGAGGGAGGAGGGACGGTGGCTGCACCTTTTTCTTTCTGAACCTCCAAGTGACCCCTCCTTCTCCCAGCACATGGATGGCAAGAAGCGGGGCAGGGACTGCATGTGGCCACTCCCCACCGGGGTGGGCTGCACTTGCCCCGGGAGAGCTGGCAGCTTCGCAGACCCGCAGTGGACAGCACTGCTGAGCCTGAGATGTGGGGGGCTCCTCCCTCCTCACTGCCTGTCCCTCATGGCCCGGTCCCAGCTGCTTGTGATTCAGGTGTGGACACGGCTGCATCGCCCTGGGAGACAGATGCCTGCTGCTAACCCAGGTGCACACAGCTGGGTTTCTGCCTCGGTGGTGGAGAGAGGGCCTGGCTGGCCCAGGGAGGCCCAGCGAACCAAGTGGTCCTGTCCTGCAGGGCTATGTGTGCCAAGGGCTCTGGCCTGTGCCTGCCTGTCCCCTAGGGGTGTCAGGCTCTGGCCACCAGACCATGGCCAGCTGGGGCATCAATCAGGCTGTGAGAGCCTGCGGCTTGGCTTGAGCTATGAGGCCGGGGTGAGGACAAGAGTGCCCACAGGCAGGACATGTTCTGGGGTTCCCAGCCTGAAGTGTGCTCAGAGCAGTGCTCCCCAAGGGCGCCACACGCCGTCTGCGCTCGGACGACTTTTCCTCCTGATGAAAGCAAGCAGGGAGTGAGGAGCTGCAGGAAGGTGCAGGAGGACGCAGACAGGCAAGGATCCGGGCTGTTCCTGCGGCTTTCGGCCCAAGCTCTCGTCCAGCTCAGGGCTCGCCCTCCGCTCCTCTGACCTTGGAGTTTGTCCCGGAGCCTGATTTTAATGACTGCCTCCTGTGCCCTGCGTGCGGTGCCTGGGGGCCACCCGGAACGGTCCTGCTCACGCGTCCTGCTTTGGTTCCACACACACAGGGCCTTGGTCGTTTCCAGGGAAGCTGCACGTCTGCATGCAGCGGCATTTGATCTGCACTGGGCTCTTTGAAGCTCCCTGAGGAGCGGGAGGAGGCCCCAGCAGCGTGTGCACCAAAGGTGCGGTGCGTGCGCCGTGGGTCTCAGCGGGCAGCCCAGCATCTTTCCAGATCTGGCCCCGGGGTGCAGGGCCGGGGCAGTTCTTGGACAAGGAAGGACACATGGACTCTCCTCTAGGACCGCCTGGGGATAGTGACCAGCAGCAGCTGCTCGGGGTCCTTGAGGCTGGGGCAGATGGATGTGGGGAGGGGCTTCGCAGGGACTGGGCAGGGCCAGGGCTTCTGTGCGCTCTCCTGGGCAGGACAGGGGTGGGAGCCAACTGCTGACCGAGGGGACCCGGGTGTGCATGTCACCCAGCTGTGACCCAAGTGGGGAGACTGTGTCTTGGGGTTCTTGGGGGGCTGGTGAGTAAGGCTGGGAGGGTCTGAGGAGATGGGGAGCTGTGGGAAGCTGGGATCCAGAGGCCACGGCTGCGGGCTCCCAGGCCAGGATGAGTACAGCAAGAGACATTTCCAGGGTGTGGGGGTAGCTGGCTGCTGCCCGGGACCTGCCCCCGCTGCCCGTCTCTCTCCCTGTGGCTGGCATCCTGGTCCTTGGGTGGATGAAGAGGGCAGCTGGGTGGCAGGTGCAGCCCGGTGCCAGGCCGTCCCTGCCTCTGCTGCTCCGCGCCCAGAGCACAGGGCGAGTGGTCGCAGCCACCTCCTCCTGGGCACAGCTTTCCTTGCTGTCTGGTAAAGGGGCAGGGCTGGCCTTCTTCCTGGGGCTTTGTGGGGGTCCATGGAGGAGGGTGTGGACAGTGCGGTGGTCCTGTGAGGGTCCTGAGAGGCCGGCTGGGAGGAGTTCTACTGGATCTCCACCAGAGGCACCAAGAGAGCTTGGAGCAGGATGCACGGCTGTGGGTGAGCGGGCTCTGAGGTGCTGCTCAGTGCCCTTCCTGGTGCTCTGCCCAGGAGTCCAAGCCCTGAGTGGCCGGTGGGGCACTGTGTGTGCCGCACTGGGTCCTGGTACCGCAGGCGGGTGAGGGCAGTGTGTACACTGGCTCCTGGGGTGGGGTCTTTGGGGTCTGCATTCTCTCCAGCCTCCCAAGGGGGTCAGGCAGTGGTTGAGGGCACCCTCCCTGGCACGGGGCCTTGGATTCCTGTTCCAGAGCCTCGGGCTCACCCCTACCTACACGGTCCCAGGGGTGCCCTGCTGTGCCCTGCCCGGCCCCGACTCTGACCTGCTGTGGCCGACTGACCACCCAGCCCACGTCTCAAACTTGTGCTCACTGAGAGCCCAACCTCAGATGCACCCCAGCTTCCCTCGCTGGGCAAACTGCTTGCCCCAGGGGTTTGCCAGGTCAGATTCTGGGGACAGCCTTCCGCCCAGGACGTCCAGTGCCCCTGGGCACCCCTGCAGGCCTGGGTCCTCACACCTTACTCCAGCTCTGTGGCCACCTTGGCTGAGCCGCTGGCCTGGGCAGAGCAGGGGCCACTTCCAGCTCTCCCCTTTCTGCCCCCACCACCCCCACACACGTATGCACGTCACACACGTACACACACATACATACATGTGCACACACACCTGCTACAATGCACACACACAACACACATGCACACGCACGCACGCATGTGCCCACATTCATCACCTTGGCCAGCACCCCTTGCCAGGCGCTCAGACCCTCCGAGCTCTGCCTGGCCCCTCCTCTGGCCACTCCACAGTGCCATCCTCTGAAGGTCCCTCCTGCCATGGCCCCGGGCCCAGGTGTCTGCCCTACAGCTTTTGAAAAGTGCTCAGCAAATTGGCTGGGTGTGTGGTTCATGCTGGTCACTGGCCTGAGGCCTCCCCCAGGCAGTGTCACACTGAACTGGCCACATGGTCAGAGCCCGGGGTACACTCAGAGGGGGCTCGTCAACAGTTGTAGGGAGGCACGAGTGAACGGGTGAATGAGCCGGCAGCCTGGCAGCCGGCGCTAGCTGCTCTGTGCAGGTGGCAGTTGGTTGACAGCAGAGATCTGTGTGGGGCCTGGGCTTGCAGTGGTGAAGATGGGGTAGGGCCTGCACCCTGCTAGCCTTGGCAGCAGCCCCATGGCCCAGGCGGCTGGAGGCACCGCAGGGTCACTGCCAGGGGCACCTCCTTCTGTGCCAGCTTCCCGGGGCGGGGTGAGCTCTGGGTGGCAGGGGGTTCTCCTGGACATCCTGCGCCACCCTAGCACCCAGGAAGGGCTCCCTGCCCTGCCCCTGCTCTGAGCCCAGGGTGGGCCTGGCCCTGTCCACACCTCCCTACTGACCATGACTGGGCGTCTGTCAGCATGGGCACTGCCAGCCAGCATGGCAGACATGGTTTTCTCCCCAAGTGGGAGGCCCACCCTGCCACCTGCCCACAGCCTCTCTCTGCCCCTGAGCCGGGGCAGCCCACTCTGGCCCTGTGGGCAGCTCCCCTCCCAGCTGGGCATCCCTCTCACTCACCCAGCCCTGGGCCACCCCACAGGGGGGACTCAGGCTGGCTCCAGGGAGCCGAGGCCCCAGCTCAACATGGCTGCCTGGTGTGGCCCCGCCCCACCGCTGGCTGCCACAATGGGAGAGCTGCTCTGGGCCAGTGAAAGGCGCCCTCGGACCAGAGCAGGCATCATCTTCCGCTCTCCGTGTCTTGGTTTCCCCTCTCAGAAAGCGTGGTGTCAGGAGTCACCCGCCTGCAGGCCTCTGGGAGTGTCCCCACCTCTTCCTGCTGGCACCAGCGAGACACACCCAAGTGTCTGGGGTTCTCGGGGTGGGGGTGGGGGGCCCCTACCCCGCTGCAGGCTTTGGCTGCCAGGGCGCAGGCCAGCCGGGCGCCCCTCCCTGGAGCCGTGTGGGAGACGCCTGCTGGTGGGGACAGAGCCCACCCTGCGTGGCATCTTGGGCTCTGATTGAGAACGGGACGTCTTAAGACCAGATGCCGGTGGAGAGTGGAACACACACTTTCTAAATTTAGCCACTTGTGATGGCACATTTGCTCAATTAGACTCATCGATTCGGCATGCGAGCTGGCTCTCCCTGCGGGCCTCGCTGTGCCTCTCGCTGCTGCCCATCGTGTGGCGCTCTGGGATATGTGGCCACAGCAAGGGACCGCAGGGTGCACAAAGGTCTCTGAGCCTGGCCCTGCCCTGAGCCATCCGTCATGCCATGAGCCGGGCTCCACCACCGTGGAGAGCCGCTCACACTGCATAGGCAGCGGCTGAGTCCCAGTGGACTCCTTTCCACCAGGGAGAGACAAAACCTGGGGTCCTGGAGGCCAGGCTGTCCCAGCGTTTGGAGAGCACTGGGCGTGTTGCCCCTTGCCTGCAGGAACGCCACCACCTTGCTGGGAAGGCAGATTCAAAACAAGGTCCTGGGACGTTGGGAGGGACAAGGCAGCCAGGGAACACTTCCTGCGGGAGGTTCCGTGTGCCGTACGTTGGCGGCCAGGCAGGGGGCAGGCGGCACATGGAGGAGTCAGCCCGTGTGATGTGTGAGATGGGGCCAATGCTGAGGAAGACAGCTGGGCCTGTCCTGGGGCCCTGGACACGGGGCGCCTGATGGAGAGGGGTCCAGCAGCAGGGTGGGTGCCCTGGAGCGGCCAGGAGGCTGGTGGGAGCTGAGGCTGAGGCCCAGGCAGCTGGCATCTGGGCCATCGGGGAAGGCCGGAAGGGTGCTGGGACTGGGGCTGGGGGCTCTCAGGCTGGGTGGTGGTGGCTGGATGGCTGGCTTTCTGCAGTCCGACCTGCACCCAAGTGCACCTGGCCCCTGAGACGGCACGTGGCACCCGGCAGCCGGGCTACTCCGTCCTCCACAGCAGGTCTGCACCAGGGACCCCTTCCCGGCTGCCGGGAAGCCCTGGGACTCCCAGAGCCGCTGCCCAGAGTCAGGGTTTCCTTCATGGCTTCCGACTTGCATCTGAGCTTCGGCTTCGCACAGGAGGACGCTGGGTCTGTGTCTCCCTGCCATCGGGGTCCCCTGGGGGTCAGACATCTTGCGCATCCGTTCTCCTGGGGCTTTGTCTCCACAAGCTGCAGGCTCTGGCTGTGACAGGGTCCTGGCGTCTCTGTCCTGTGAGAGCCCCTCCTCCCTCTCGGCAGAGCCTGGTGCGGATGGTGAAAGGCATGCAGTGGGTGTGGGTGGAGGGTGCTGCTCCCTCCCGGTGCCCAGGAAGTGGACGGGGTCCACCCTGCCTCCCCACCCTACCTGCACCCAGCGGGAGTGGGGCGGTGTCTCTAAGCCTGGAGTTGTTGCTCAGGGCTGTCACGCTGAGAAAAACTTTTGGAGGGGCTGGGGACAGGCAGAACGCAGAGGGAAGTCCCCAGTGCCACTGGCCGAGCCCCTGTGTGATGTCCCAGGAGCCAAGCAGCACGGGCACCGAATCTTGGGAGCCTCCAAGCAGGAGCCCCACCCTGGCCTGTGCTTGGCCCCTGCCAGCCCAGGGCGTAAACTGGGAGGGCCTGAGGCACTGAAGCTGGGCAGGAGGCGGGGGCTTGTTCCTGCAGTCAGCCTGCACCTGCTTCTGAGAGTGGTCGCTCACTCTGGCGTCCTTGGCCAGCTCCTCTGGGGTGGGGGCGCTGCTCCGGCCTGGACAGTTCAAGGTTCTGGTGTTGAGGGTGGACAGGGAAGTGGGGGGCAATGTTCTGGGTTAGGACTTGGGGCTGAGTGGGGGCCGCCTGCTGGAGTGGCCTTCCCTGCATAGAGCAGTGCTGCCTGGTCACCCTGAGCCAGAGGAAGCCCTGTAACTCCTCTGTCCCCTCCTCAGCCCCCACAAAAGCAGCAGCAGAGGCCTTAGTGCCAGGCCGCTGCAGTACCTGGCAGTGGCAGTGACCAAGGCTCTGCTATAGACCTGTGGCCACAGCGGGATGCCCAATGCTGCTCACCCTGTGAGGGGCTGCTGGGCCCCAGCTGCAGCCAGATGCTGCACCCAGGTTGCCTCAGGTTGCATGAATTTGCAGTCTGGCTGGGCGATGGCCAGGACACCTGGGAAGCAGAAAGCCTTGGTGCTCATGGGCCTTGCACGTGCAGGACAGACTCTCCAGGGACAGCGTGATCAGTTGCCCATGGTGGGGGGTAGGCTGGGAACCTGGAAAACCCACACATAGCTAAGAGTCTGTGCCTGGGGAAACTGAGGCCTGGAGCGAGGAGGCTCGGGTTACTCAGAGGTCTCTAGCCCAAGGCCAGAGAGTGACAGGGTCTACCGTGGGGCGAAAGGAGGACACTGGCTGTGCTCCTCCTCCCCCTGTGCGCCCCAGGAATCTGCTCCCCATCTGGTGCCCATTTGGGCCCTGTCCCGGATGCAGCCTTTCCCCCCCTGCCAGGCAAGGCTGGCAAGTCCAGAGGTTGGCATCTCCTCGGTGGCCACATCCTGCTTGCAGGCCTGGCCAGGACTCCCCTGTCAGATCCCGGAGAGGCATCCAGGGGCCGTGGCGTGGGCCACTTCCCCAGCAGCCTGGGCCCTCCCTGTGCCACAGCCAGCAGAGCGAGGCTGGCTGGCAGCCGCTTCTCGGCTCTGTGGCCAGGGCAGGCCCAGGAGGGGTCCTGGCCTGAGGCTGGTGGGGGACGGGCCAGGTCAGGACCTGGCACGAGCTCAGCGGTGGGGCCTGCGCAGAAGCCTGGGCACCTGGAAGGGTCGTGGGAATGGGCAGCAAGCGTGTGACTAGTGTCCCGGTTCTGGTCCTCTCTCGGGGCCTGAGGAGCAGTTTCCAAGACAGCAGCTGGGAGCCCCCTCCCCAAATCAGACCAGGGAGGCCCCCGCGGTGAGCCAGGGTGGCCTTGCCCCTCAGAGGAGCTTTCTTGGGCAGTTGGCGGGGTCCCCGTCTCAGGGCTGCCACAGCTCTGCAGGTGGGGGTGGGGGAGGGGCGGCCCGACCCTGCCTTCCCGCACCTGGGTGGAGGATGGGCTGCGTGAAGCCCTCGGCCCCGCCCCTCCGCTCGGGTCTCGTTTGGCCTGGGCGGGGTGGGGGGGGGCCGCGGGGGGCGGGGAGGCGCCGCGTCTTTGCGGGAAGGGAAAGTACTTTGGCTGCGGCGGCGGCGCGGGGCGGGCAGGGGGTGTGGTGCGGAGCGCGAGTGACAGCGCGCTCCTTTCGGCTGCGCCTCCGCGGGGCGCAGTGTCACCGTGTCACCCAGCGCGCACTGCTGCGCCCCGGGAGGGAGCGGAGATGCCCCCCGTGCCCGCGCCCCGGCCGGGCCGCTGACCACCGCGCCGCGGCCGAGACAATGGACGCGGGAGCCGCCCCAGGGGGACACAGTAGGTGCCACGGCCGTGGGGGCCGGGGGCGGGAGCAGGGGGCACAAGGGGGGCCCAGGGGCGCCACTGCTCTTGCAGGGGCGGGGACGGGGCACGGGCGGGGCGGGGGTCGGCTTGCAGCGGCGCG
>RJWT010046438.1:0-11457 GCA_004365215.1 Cuniculus paca | reverse complement strand
TATCACCCACACTCCACTTTCCAAATAAACTGGCATGTTCAGTTGGTAACTGAATTTCAACCAGTTCAGTTTTGTTTTATTCCTTTGTATTTACACGTCTGACCTAAGCTTCTGCTTCGGTCAAGCTCCCCTCTCAACTTTCATTTGGTTCATCATTTTGGAATGTGGCTGACAGTCGAAGTCCAAATCGTTTCTTGATCTTTGTTTCTGACAGGAGGATCATTGTTCCAGGAGCAGAGTTACTCACCAGAGTGAGCTGAGAGGCATATCTGGACAGGTCTGCTTGGCAGCCAATCATCAGGCTGCTGTGAGTGGGCTTTGTTTACGGGCTTCTGATTTACCTGTGTTGCTCTCTGTGGGCCAAGGTAATCTTAGCCCCTTAAAAAGCAAATCGATTCTTTCCAAGTAGTGTATGCCATAGTAGTTTGAACTCTATGCTAGCAGTTAATCTTACCCCTCACAGAAATCCAAGATGTAAGCAACATATAAGTAAAACAAACAGAAGTGGGACTGGGTAAAGGATTCCCCCATACACTGTGACCCCAAGGCATGTTAGAACGGTTTAAAATCATAGGTGATGAAAATAACCTGAGGCCCATCAATAGGAAACCAGATAAACTCTGTGCATCCATGCAATGGGATATAAAAAGAATAAACTCAGCAATAAAAAGAATGAACTACTAAAAAGATGAGCTACGGATATACTGCCACATGAATAAATCCAAAATGCACTTTCGGTGCAAGGAACCAGTCATAAAAATGAAGTATGTTTCTGTTTATATGAAGTTCTAAAATCTGCCAAGCTAATTCACAGTATAGAAGTCAGAACACTGGTACCTGTGGGTATGTGTTTAAATGGAGAGGCGATGAGAGAATTTTAGGGGTACTGGGAACCATCGATCACTTCTTTGGGGTAGTGCTTACACAGCCAAACATATCTGCTCGAACACATCAGATTGTACACTTACTATCTATGTAAATTTTACCTACACATTAAAAGAGTAATATGAAGGAGTCATTGTTGGTCTCAGAAGTTAATCCCAATGTACTGTTTAATTGAAAGAAAGTTTCCTCCACCTTTTGACTTCTGCACACGAGTTTCAGCTCCAAAAGCCTGCTTGGGTGGCTACATTCACCAAACCAAGCAGTACTGCTCCCCAAAGGTGAATCAATGTGTCCACCTTCAGAGCCTAAAAACTTCCTGGCACCTTTCAATCATGGCCATTTTCCAGGTCATGGGCCCTGCCTTCTTTCCTGTCATTCCAGTGTGAGAACCATTAAGATCCACTCTTGGCCTCACTACCCTGCGCAGGAGGAGAGTGTACTGGCAGCCTTTAGAGTCAAAAGCTAGCTTCAAAAATTGATCATAATCTTACAAGACACATACTCAGGCAGGGTACTTAACTGGAGCTGCAGTTTCTTTCCGGGCGTGGTGGCTCACGCCTGTAATCCCAGCACTCGGGAACCTGAGACAGGCGTATTGTTGTGAGTTCGAGACCAGCCTGGGCTGCAAAGTGAGCTCAAGGCCAGCCTGAATGGCATAGTGAGACCCTGTCTCAAAAATACCAGGGCTGGGGATCTAGCTCAGCAGTCTAAGCGCCTGCCCGGCAAGCACAAGGTCGTGAGTTCAATCCCCGGTGCCGCAAAAAAAAAAAAAAAAAAAAAAAAAAAGAAAAAAAAGAAATACCAGTTTTGAGAATTACATGCATTGAGAAGGAAGCACGTAGTATAGTTCCTGGCACAGTGGCTAGATGTACAGTTAATATCTGCTCCCTTATCTTTCTTTTCTTTAGCTATAGCAGTTTAAATTGATCCTCTGCAGGTAACATTTGCCTGACTGAATCGTGGAAAGCACATTTTTCTCAAAGGTGGGCTACATTTCTTGGGTGCCTCTGAGTTTGGTGCTGGACCAATGACTGGGCTTCAGGGTCCACTGGGGATGCAGCTACAAAGGATGAGGGAGAACAAACTCACACTGTTCTTTTGTGCTAAAACCTGAGACAAAAACAGGAAAAATGCAGTCAATTTAGAAAGTTCACCTCAAAACTCATGAAACATTCAAACAACTGCTACTGTTATGATTTGTGTCTAGATGGCCCCCCCAAAGCCTCATGCACTTTTATTTTATATATATATATTTTTTTTGGGTGTTGGGGTTCGAACTCACAATCTCACGCTTGCCAGGCAGGCACTTATGCCACTGAGCTAAATCCCTGGCCCCCTTATACACTTTTTTTTTTTGGCAGCACCGGGGATTGAACTCATGACCGCACACTTGCCAGGCAGGTGCTTAGGCCACTGAGCTAGATCCCCAGCCCTTGTCTTTTTGAGACAGGGTCTCACTATGCCATTCAGGCTGGCCTTGAGCTCACTTTGTAGCCCAGGCTGGTCTCAAACTCACAGCAATCCTCCTGTCTCTGTCTCCCGAGTGCTGGGATTACAGGCGTGCGCCACCACGCCTGGCTCCCTCATGCACTTTTAGATGGGGTTTTTCAGAGCTAGCTAAATCTAGAGTTTGTAATTGATTCATGCTTTAATGCTGGGATTCAGGGTGGGTGATTCCTGTATCAGTCCACTGATTCGATTGGTACTACCCTAATCCCAGCAATTTAGGTAAGAAAAAAAGGCTCAGAAAGAGGCTTCTTTTTCTCTCTTGTTCTTGTTGCTTTTGCTGTCTTCCACTGCCATGAGCTTTGGACCTTTTTCCATGTGCCACCCTGCCTTGGAGCCAGCCGATTATAAACTGAAACCTCTACAAACTGTGAGCTAGATGAACCTTTCCTCTCTTAACTTCAGGTGTCAGGTTTTTGTCTCAGCAATGAGAGAAATGTAACTAAGACAGCTACTGAAGACCCAATGAGGAAAAAACAATTATTATTTTTGGGAAAAGATTTTTCCAGTAACAGAGAGATTTTTTTCCATTGAGGATGCAGCCATTTAATGTCTCTGTGACAGTACAGGACTGAAGACAGAATGGTAAAATCTAGGGTAACAACACTGCTCATTGTTCAACTCTGGTAGGCTTTCAAAACACTTGGTCCTGCAGTGTGTGAGTCAGACAGATCTTTGTCCCCAGGAGACTTAAGCCTTGGAGGTCAAAGTACTACTCTTTCTGCTCTGCCTTCTGCCCAGAATCAAGCTCCAGCTGCATTTCTTGAGGAGGAAAAACTGCTGTTTTCAGCCCTGTGCCAACCAGGAGGTTAATAAACAAACCACCCCCGAAGCCACACAACTAGATGAAACCCAAGAGGACAGAACTAAAGAGAGAGGGAGTGCTCAACCTCCTCACAAAAAAAAGTTCTCTTCAACCAAGATGCTACTGAAACCAATGTTAGAAGGTAAGGACAAGCACAGGAGAAGCCAACTCACTTCCTCATGGGCCTGGCTCCTAACTGGGTCACAGAAAAGCCCATCAATTTTTGCGTTGTAAGGAACACCAAAAGTTGTTGACTCCAGCCTCCTCTGCCATGGAGATGTACCTTATATGGGACAATGTAGTCACTGCTGGATACTCACCGACGAGGACCATTTGCTGTCTCAAAAAACTGCCTGCTCCATGGAGGGCCAGCCTACGACGTGGAACTCTTCTTTATACTGCCCATTGATTGTCCTACTCTGTCCCCTAGAATGTGCAGAGTAAATAAAATCCCTTTCCTACAAGGTGCCTCCTAATCTGATTTTTGTCTTTTTTTTCAATATACATTTTTATTAGTGCACATTAAGTTTACAAAACATTGGGTTTTGCAGTGGCATTTTCATACATACACACTTATATACATGCAGTATATTTTGATCATGTCCATCCCTCTTACCTTCCCTTATACCCCCTCCTTTCCATACCCACTTCTTCTTTTCTGATAGTCTCCCTTTCCTGTTGTCTTTTTTTTCTTTTCTATTCTCCACATATGAGGGAAAACATGACATTTGTCTAAGAGTGGTGTACTATGTTTAACATTACGACTTTCAAAAAAGATATGATTTTTCCAAAAAAGATATGATTTTATTCTTTGTTATGGATGAAATAATACTCTATTGTGAATATAATTTGATTCTGATTCATCCCAAACATCTTTAGTCCCTTCCACTGTCCCTAATATGACATGATAACCTCATCATCCTGGTTGTGTTCCTCTTGATATACTCTGTGTTGTTACTGTCCATCTACGGCAGATACTGCCATTAGATAGCTCAGCAGATATTTGCAATCCTTTCTTCTTGGTCACTCCTGATGGAAAGAATGGAAACCTAAATATTCCCTTTCCTACTCTTCCTTGTACCTAGAAGTGGCCACAAGAACCAGCTCTAGACAATGTCACATAACCAGAGCCCTAATGGAATTTTTTGCTCACTAAATTAAAATAAAGATGATACATAATCTGGTCACCTTTTTCTGTCCCCTCAAAAATGAATCTGATGCATGGTGCTGGGGCAGCCATCTTATGACCATGAAGAGGTGCAGACTTCGTGCCACTAACTGCCATCTTCTGGACTTTCCATTGCGTGAAAAAACTAAACCAAACATTTTGTAGGGAAGTACTTCAAGACTATATAAATATGCTGTTTTTCGTCAGACATTCCATTATTTATTCATTTATTTATATCAACATAAACTCAGACTCCTGTCTTATTAAGTGGATTATAATCTATCATTATCATTACTTTGATGAAATTATTCCAGACTTGGCCAGTGGGAGCTCCCTGAGGCTGGCTTCTGTGTCATTCTGACATGTCCCTGTTATCCTTGGAGCACTACCTGGCCTCATATATTTTGTATGCTCCAACCCTAGAAGTGACTTTTTTTTCCAAAGTGCCCTGATTTCTCTTAGTGGAAGACAGGATTCACAAGCCAGATGAGGATCATTCTGAGCTTTGCCCCCCATGTCTCTAAGCTGTACTCCAAGCCCCTAACCTGGGCACACAAGCCTGTGGTCATGGCGAGGAGGAGCAGCCCTCTCCTGTGCTTTCGGGGTGGGCCCTGCCTGCAAACAATGGTGGGGAGAAGCTGCCAAGAAAAGCCCGGGTGAGGGGGCTTGCAGGGGGCATCTGTCCAAGATCCACAGTGATCACTTCCAGGCTGAGGCTTGAATGGTCCATCTGGCCCAGCCGGCACTTGCCATGACCTCCGCCCACGCTCCTCTCTGTGCTAGGCAAGGTCTCCTGCTAGTAGGCTTAATTCCAGCTCACGGTGGGGCAAAGGAAGTCCCAGTACCACAAGCAAAGAGACACAAGTCACAGAAAAGCAAGGGAGAATGGGGACCAGATCCGGCTATGAGTTCATGCAGGGGCAGCACAGGGCAGAAGGGACCCTGTCAGGTGGGTACTTATGACCTGCCTGACTCTCCCCAGAGAAAGCTGCCTGAGAGATGACCTTGCTGGATACTGTGGGAGGACATGAAGAGAGACAGGAAAGAAAGCGGGCTGAGTGTGGACAGCCAGCAGCACGGCAGCCTTGTGCTGAGGGGCAGGGCCTGCTGTGCATTGTGGCGAGAGCGCAGGAGGGAGTAGGCTTTGCTTTCTCCGTGGTGGGCATGGGTGAGTGTTGATCCTTTAGATAGTCCTCACACAGAAGGGCAAAGGTGGGAAGGGGAAGATGTTGCCTGTAAGAAGGGGCAGAGACAAGGGCACTTTGAGGCATCAAGTTTGCCAGGGCAGACGCTGGCCTACGGTGAGCTCTGTGTGCCTAGGAAAGGGTGTCCTCGGACACAGCCCAGTGAGCAAGGAGGACATCGTGCAAATTACAAAAGCCTGCGGTCCGCCACCAGAGCGCACACCTTGGCAGACAGAGCCCCGGCTCTGTTTTGCCTCCCACTTCTCTCCTCAGCAGAGCATATTTGTGTACGATACAACCCATGTAACTGTCCACAGTGGCCCTAAGAGTTGACTGAATTACTACCGGGAACTCTAAATTCGCTGCTGTTCTTGGCTTGAGAAAACTGTACCCAAAATTTCCGACTGTCTTTCTGAAAATTTTCCCAACCTTCTTTGAGCTTGGCTGTGGGGCAAAGTATTCACGTATGTTTAGACAGGGGGAGGAGGAATCGTGCGCTATCTTGGCCTTCCCGTGCAGAAAGGAAGCACATTCCTGGACTGTGATGGATAAACATCCACAAGTGAAGGCTAAACCTCAGCAAGGACCATGACACGGGGAAGCAGAATTGCCCGAGCTTTGGAATGAGGAAGAAGGCAGAAGATGGCATCCCTGAAGGGCTGAGGGAGTCTACTTCTCTCCAGATGTGGAACAGCTGTTCTCTAGGGCACAGCTGTGGAGGGAGGCGGCTGCATTCCCCAGGCACAGGTCATACTCTCTGGGCAGGTATGGAGAGAGTCGAGATGACTGTTGAGTAGGGGAGCAGCCTGCTGCTGTCAGGCACAACCCAAGGCCTTGGGGTGTTTCACTTTCCTTCTTCCTACTCCTCGGCTTTCCCTGACCTGAGCTGGTGGTTATGCTTGTTGAACTGCCCACCGGGACTTACTCAGGCAAGAAAATACAGGCAGCCCAGAGCCTGGCTTTCTATCACCTGCTTGAGCCAGCAGGCTTTAACTGAGGTCAGCACATGAAGGAGAGAACACAGGAGAGGTGTGTGCGTGTGTGTGCACGTGTGCCCACACGCACACGTGTGAGGGGTGACGCAGCTCTCCATGGAGGGACTCCTGTGCTTCACGGGTCTGCTCATTAGCGTGCCCGTCCTTGAACCTCTTGGGAACATGGCTCTGTGTGGTGAGGTCATCCCTTGGAATCACCACCTCCTCTCACCTTTGTGTGCTGTGGGTTGCAGGAGTAGGAGTCACTACTGAGGAAAGATGGGGCTCATATTTGGCAGCTGCCCAGCTACGAGGTGAGAGCCCTAACAGTGGCCTACTGTGTGTCTGATTTTTGGTGTAGGAGTCGAAGGCTGCCACCCAAATCTAGATCCACTGAGGGCAAATCCCAAGGGACCACCTCCTCATTGCTCCCACCCCAGCCCTGCATGTTCTCCTTTGCCTTTAACTGCCCAGATCAACCCTCTCTCTTCCCTAATAATTCAAGGCCCTCTCATGTTTGTTTGCAATGAGAAGGCACAGACAGCTTGAGTCCTTTGAGGGAGTGAGGGTGGCTCCCCTTTTCCTGCTGACTGTCATCTGAGCTGTAGCCCATGCCCACCTGATCCCTGCCCTCTGGAATCTCTCCTTCTTCCTTGGGGGTTTCTTTGACTCAGTGAAGATGCCCCAGAGTCTCAGGCTTGCACAATATCCAGTCAGCTCAAGTTTGCCCCAGAGATGTGGATGGAACTTGCACAGTGTCTTCAGGCCTGTTCTTGGAGTTAACCTGAGAAAAAGACCTTGGGCCAAGGTACTGGGGGAGAGTGGGAAAGGAGTTGGAGGAACTAAAAAAGGTGCTCCCTTGGGGGAAACCCCTCATCAGCCTGGCCCCTGAGAGCCCTGGAATAGAAATGATGCCTTAGAGGTTGTACCTTCTTGAGGCAAGGGAACTGCCTTGGTGATGTCATACTGCCATCCATCACTAGGCACGGGTGACGCTGGGGTCATTGTTGCAGTATTGCTGGCACTTGCTGCTCCTAAAGCGTAAAGGTGGCTCCGTGAGCTCAAGGACAGACCTTGTGAGAAGCCACAGATGCAAGTTGTTTGAAGTAAAGCTCTCAGCCAGGAGCAGATTTGGGAGAATCTGGCCAAGGCACCGTCAGAGGACCTGTAGGCTAAAGCACGGCCAGACCCCTGGGGAGCCAGGGGCTGGGGCTGGCAGAGGACAAAGGGGCCTGACACTTCTGGTACATATGGTCCATTGAGTAGAAAGACTAGGTACAGTTTTGAGATGACTACAAGCATCCTCCATAAGCCCTCTCAAGACCAGACCTTGAATGGAACCAATGAGGTTTCATGAACAAGTTCAAGTCTGTTTTTATTTTCCAGAATAATCACATTTCCCCTTCCATCCCACACCCCCTCTTCTTATTCTTGCCTGGTTTTCTCGTTCTGAATTCCTACATCACTTGCACCCCGAATCCTGCTGGGGCCGCCTGTAGTTAATTCCTCAGCATCTCTACAGAGGCAGCTGGGACAGTTGAGGGTTGTGAGCTCAGGCCTAGAAATGGTTCGGCCTTGATGCTCAGCTCAATCCATTCATCTATTACGCAAACTTGAACGGATTACTTAACTTCTTGGAGACCCACTTTCCTCTGCAAAATATCATGATAGCATGATAGCATAACCACCTGAAGTGTACTGTGGGAACGAAAACGGATAATTCACATGAAGTACTCAGCAACGTGTCTGGCATGTTCTGTGCTCCATAAACGGCAGCTATCATTTTGAAATGATCATCCTTGTTCCGTGTGCAGAGGGGATCTCCCCACTACGCCGCAGAGCTCTCTGGGAGGCACCAGCTGCAGTACCTTATGTACCTAAGTAGGTGCCCAAATATGTGGAGGAGGGTTACACACAGGAAAACCTGTGCAAGGAGACAGAGGATCTGGGCCCCAGTCAGTGTCGCAGCAAAGCCCCTTACACCTGCACTTCTTGATATCGCAGCAAAGCATCACCAGGAACAACTGTGTTGGCACCGGCCCGCTTTCTTGCTCTGTGAGCACCAAAAGCCTCCTTTGAGAAGACCCTGCCAGTGGAAGAGCTTGTCTCCAGAAGGGAATACAAGGCCAGAAGAAAAGGCAGTGGGAAGGAGGCTGGAAGACTGTCCGGCAGGGAGGATGGCGAGCAAGGCCCCTCGAGTTCTGCTCCCATGGACATCCAGCAGGCGGTCGGGGAGCAACCAAGGCTGACTCTGCATTTCCAGGCCAGTGCAGTGACTTGGACATTACTCAGTTCCGGGTGTGGTCACTCTTGCTTCCCTGTGAGTCGGTCTTATTAGAGCCTCCATAGCCCCAGCTTGGCTTCCAGGCTTAAAGCCCTTGTTTGTCACTCTTTCCACTGCTGGGGAGAATGAGGCTGATTGATACACAAGTTGCACCCCTCCTGAGTAGGATGACAAGGCTTCCCTTCACCCTTAGCTACTGCTCCATGAGGGAGACGTGGGTGGAGTAGGGGCCAGCCTCAGAGGTTTTCGGGCCCAGGGAGAAGGAGGATGCAACACCGCATGCATCTGCCTGAGAAGTGACAGCATCCAGCCTGGAGAAAGAGATGCTGGAGATGGCATTTCAGTAATTTAAGGTAGGCAGGGAATGGAAATGTTGGTGACAGCAGGAATTTTGAGCTCCTCAGGCCGTTCTGGCCATCATTACAAAACCTGGGAATATTAGGCCTGCCTAGGGGCTAGCCCGGGAGCAATGAACCACAGCTGCCTACCAGATGTTGCACACACTCAGTGTGAGAATTGCAAATAGCACAGGCACACACACATGTACACACACACTCTTCACATATGCACACAGCATCATTGTGTATGACAGAGGATGAAAAAGGTCACAGGTACCCTCCTTTATCTTCCAAGCTCTTTCTATGTCCATATCTTGTCTAACCTGCACAAGCCCATCCCAGAGCTTCCTACCAGGATGATGCTCGAACTCATGCTGACACAGCTTGCTAGGAATAGTGGGAAGCTACTCCCGTGGGGAAGACAACAGGAGGTAAATGCGCCACATCTTCTTGGGTCATAGAGAATCATATGGAGAAATGTGCTTAGACCATTTTGATGCATCACTGTGCATACTGGGCAGCCGAGCTCTGCACAACATGATCCTCATAGTGGCCTCAGTGTCTTCCGCACCCCTGGAGTCCCCGGAGGCCACATACGCTGTGGAGCTGCTGAGACTGTGGCCACCCCTGTGCTCTTTATGATGGCAGAGATGTCCAGTGAGATCCTGACCTATCTCTTCCCGGCACTAGCTCAGCAGTGCTGCCCTGGTCCAGTGGCCACAAGGACAAGGACCCCACCAAGTGCTTGTTGGCAGCACAGAGGGGCTGGAGTTCCCTCTCTCTCCTTGCTCCCCAGAGGTCCAGGCCTGTGACTAAAGCAGTAGCTTCCTCAAAAATAATAATAATAAAAAGAGCCCCCCCAAAATAAATAAAGAGCCCACTATCTGCCAAGAGTCATCTCTCAGCCACATACTGAGACACTCCAGTCTGAAGAACTCAGTTACAAGGACTAGAACTTTACAAAGGCAAAGTACAAACAATGCCAGCACCACCCATCACCACATCCAGAATCCCAGCTAATTGATATCATCCTAAGATGCAGAGCATGATGGGTGACAATGTCCAACCAGTCACAGGGCCCAAAAAGAAACCATTCCTCATGGGACATGCACCTCTGAGGCCTCCAGGAACCTTCTTAGGACTACCCATTAGACTCCTGATCTTCTTATGTGCAGGGTACTGCATTTCCAGGCCACTTGGAGATCAGGCTTGGAGTGGATGACACATTATGGGTGACATCTCAGCTATAGCCTAGAGGGAGTCAAACTGCGGTGGTAATTTTTCTCACTCTGGTGGAGAAGGCAGCAGTGAAACAACTAAGTGTGGCCGCACAAATGCCCAGCATGGGAACTTCAAAGATTCAAGTATTGAGATGCAAAGTGCACAGGGGATGTGTGTTGAATGCGAACCCAAGAGCAGGGGGATTGGTAGAAACTGTCTCCTTCACCTTGCCTGGGACATTTATTCATTCACTGAGTTATCATTAAGTGAACTCCCATGATGTACTAGACACTGGAGGAATAGGTGAAATGATACGGCAGCAGTTCTCAAAGAACTCACAGTCCACCAGGTCACCAGAAACCTACAGTGAACATTATGCGACAGTGCCATGTAATATGTGCAGGTCAGGGGCTCTCTGGAACTGAAATCCTACTGCTGGAAATCAGCCATGCTGAAGCAAAATCTCATTAATACAGTGCTAATGTGGGCTGGAGCAGATCTCCCGACCTTGGCTGTGTGTTAGAATCACCTAGAAAGCTTTGAAACTGGTAACCACCAAGCCACACATCAGGCCACATAAATCAGAAGGTCGCAGCCATCAGCATGCTTTTAAGTTCCCTGGATGATTCAGTGTGAATTATAACTGAGAGCCACTGACCAGAGTCACAGCCTCTCTCATGTGGTCCTGTTCCAGGGAGATCCCCTTTATGGAAGGTTCTTTGATTGAGGAGTTCAATCAAAGACCATCAGGATGAGGATGGACTAGAGAATTAATGGACTAAAACAAAAAGAGCTTTCAAATGTTGTTTTATGTTCATACACTTATAACTCATGGACCAGCCTACTAGCAGCATCTCTAACTTCTCCAGGCCTTGATTGTCACCATGAACACAGAGGACTATGGTTTTCTTCACTCACATCTAAAACCTAGAATCAACTCTATAGAACTGACTGACAGTTGAGAACATCTCTCCTTTAAGGGATATTTTCTTTCTATTTCCAACCAAAAGGATCTAACCTACCCCTATATCCCAACAAAGCAACCATCATAATTTCTAGAGCATTTCCCAGCAGGAAATGTGTGCTACATGA
>RJWT010046437.1:0-11453 GCA_004365215.1 Cuniculus paca | reverse complement strand
AACATATGACTAAGATATGACTTTACATCGGGGATTTAGCTCAGCGGCACAAGCGTCTGCCTGGTAAGTGCAAGGTTGTGAGTTCCATCCCCCATACCAAAAAAAAAATATATATATATATGAATTTACAGTCAGACCTGGTGACACTTACTTGTAATGCCAGAACTTTGGGAGGCTGAGGCAGAAGGATTACAAGTTCAAACCTTGCCTGGGCAATTTAACAATGTAGACACACCCTGTCTTAAACAAAACAAGGACTAAAGATGTAGCTCAGTGCCAAGACCCTGGGCTCAATCCCCAGTACATCTCCACCCCCAAAACTCGAGTTTACCACTTTTAACTAGGCTCAGCTTTACGTATTTTTGAGAGATGGACCAGTAATCAACAGAAGTCAATTAAGGTGTCAGATTTGGTTGTTTCCTTCCCTCACGGAAGCTGAGAAAGAAATCAATGCTTTAAAATTGGTAGAATCTGCTTATCAGAGTTGGAAAGATTTAAGTATATAAACGAAAATTTTGTTTTGGGGAAGGAGAGAATTGTTTCCTTCTGAAATTATAGAGAAGGATGACAGCATATAGATGTGATAAAGAAATTACATAATGAATAATAGGGCTGAAGGGGTGAGGAAAAAAAAAAACGATCCCTTTACTGATCACACTGGACTAATGGCCAGGTAAAGCCAGCTACAAACGAACAGAAAAAAGTACTTCTTTTTTTTATCTTTTGAGACAGGGTCTCACTATGCAGTTCAGGCTGGCCTTGGGCTCACTTTGTAGCCCAGGCTGGTCTCGAACTTGCTACAATCCTCCTGCCTCAGCCTCCTGAGTGCTGCGATTACAGGAGTGTGCCACCACACCCAGCAAAAAAAGCACTTCTTTGAAGGACATGCTGCATCCACAAATTGTCACAACCTGTTTTCAACGATTCTTGATTTCTTACTGAAAATTTTTGTTCTCTAATATCACAGATTATCAGAAACTGCTATGTCAAATTATATCAGTAAGGATAAAACATCCCACTCTTGCCTGGAGGACATAGGATTTCCAAGGCAGTTGGATAGCTTCGGAAAGGGGTTTCTGAAACCATTTTGCACCTGCATTAACTACTTTGTAATAGTCGAGGAAGTCTGAAGTTGATGCCTTTATTCGTAGTTCTGCTTTGCCTGAAGTCTCTCAAAACATGCTTCACTTAGATTTTACCTAAACTCCTTCCCCCGAAGTTCTATAGTAACTCCCCCTTCTCCTCTGAGATGCTCCACGGTTCCTCTGCTGTGAGTGCTACTGCATCGCAGCGGATCAATCAAGCTGAATCTATAGATATGGATTCATTTCTGGGGGGATCTGGACGTTTTCACAGTCTAATGACTTATTTTTCAAACAAAACCTGGGGATCAGAGGAAAGGTTTCTAATTGTCGGTGCAGTTCTTCGATGCACTTCAGAGCCATTTTCATGCAAAGAACCTTTTTGGTACACATCTCGGAAAGCAGAATACAAAGTTCGCTATGGAGTGGCTTTCTTATACTCAAAATACGCAGACACATCTAAGCTCTGGAAAGAGCGTCTTTGCGCTACAGGTCAGTCAGCCCTGTTGGTGAGGTTCGTGAGCTCCGAGTTTACCGTCGGGGCCTGGGATCCCCGATTCCCTGAACACTCGGGGTCGCTGAGGGCGCAGGTTCGGCCGCCGCCACCCCGCTGGGTGACGCCGAGGGCGACCGCGACTGGGGCGAGGGGCGCAGGGGTTCCCCCGCCACCCCGGCTCCCCATTTCCTCTGCAACCTTGTCCATTCTTTGTGCGGAACTTCCTTTGTCTTTCTTACTCCGGCTCCGCGGCCAGTGCGCTGAGGAAGGAGCGCCCGCCGCGACCAGTGCCGCGCCCCACCCTCCATTCAAATCCCTTTTCCTGCCCTCCTCCCGCCGAAATGAAAGCAAACGCTTCCTTATAGGAATCTGCCACTGGAGTTAAACAAGCTGTAACTTTAGACTCTTTCTCCCAGAAGTCAAGGAAAGTGGAGCGAGCTAGGGATCGCCGCGGGGGCTTGGAGGCAGCAGCGCCGAAGTCCCCAGCAACGGACCTCGAGGAAGATTGCAATAGCGACCGCGAGCGGGCGGCGGCGGAGCCGGCGGCGTGGCCTCGGCGGCGCGGCGCGGCGCGGGCGCGGATTGGTCGCCCGGCGGCCCGCGCTCCGTGCGCCTGCGCAATCCGGCTCCCGCGCCGCCTCGCCTGCCGCCCAGTCGCCGGTCTGCGGCCTCTGGAGGCGTCGGGCGTCAGCCGTCTGCCGGCCGGGAAGCCGGCGAGCACACCCCGGCGGGCGGACGCGGGACCCGGCCTGCACTTTAACAGAAGGGAGCAGGGGCCGCCCCCCAGAATCTCCCCAGGCCCCGCAGCCCGCGCGGGCCGGTCGGGAGAAGCTGAGGGCTCCGACGCTCTGCCCAGTGCCGCTGCCGCCATGATGGAGCGGAAGTGAGGCGCGGGGCGAGGGCTGCCGGCGCCGGCGTCTGAGTCCCGTCCCCGCCGCCCCGCTCGGCCGACCGCCGACTCTGCGCGCCCTCGCGACCCCCGCGCCTCGGTCGCAGCCGCGCTTCCTCCGAGACTGAGCGGCGGGGAGCGGCCCCCGGCCTCGGGCCCCGGCCGCCGGGAAGATGGCGGACCCGGCCGAGTGCAACATCAAAGTGATGTGTCGCTTCAGACCCCTCAACGAGTCGGAGGTGACCCGCGGCGACAAGTATGTCGCCAAGTTCCAGGGGGAAGACACGGTCATGATCGCGGTGAGTGGCCCCTGCCCCCACCTCCCGTCCCGCTCTTTCGGGCCTGGCTGGGCGGGGAGTTGAGGGAGGGACGTGGCGGGGTGCGGGACCGAGAGGGAGCCGCGGGGTCCCCAGCCCTTCCCGGCCGGGAGTAACCCGGGAGAGGCGCAGTCTCGCGGGCGTTCCCCACCCGGTCTCCCCGCTCGGCGCCGGCGCCCGCGATTGCAGCGCGGTCTCAGCTGGGACACTCCCCCGCCTGGGGCGCTGGACGCACCGCCCGGAGCCGCCGTGGGGTCTGTTCGCCCGCGTGTGTGCGTGTGTGTGTGTGTGCGTGTGTGCAGTAACTGTTGCTGATGCTGCTTGTGTTTTGGACTTCTCCCAGATTTATCATTCATTAAAGCTATAAGATGAGCTCAGAGTTAAGCTAAGAATATCGAGCTATGAGACCAGCTCGTCTGTACTTTTAAGTAGTTTGTTATATCAGGCAGGAAGTATAAAACAAGCTTATGAAAAAATAAAAACTGACCATTATTAGATTCGTACTCACATAGGTAAAATCTGCCTTGAAGAAATCGTTGGTAATTCCGGGATAGAGCGATGTTTGGTCTTTTGTAGTGTAATGCATAACCAGAATTGACTGATCATTTGCGAGACCAGAAAGTGAGGGGTTTTTTTTTTTTTGATACCTGAAAAGTCTTTGAAAATGCCATTCTCAGTTCAACGAGAGTAAAAGTAAAATAGTAAGATACTGCATACGGAACTTAAGGGTGAAATTCATCTTTACGGGTTATGTGAGGCAACTTTCTACATTATTACAGGGGCACAAAATTTTAGTATGTTAATTTGTGTCGTAATGAGATTTTATGTTTGTTGGGGCTGCTTAATTTGGAAATGGGGCAGAGAAGTCACAGGGGATAGGACATTGATAATGGCAAGCACTGACATACAAGACAGCACTCAGAATCTTTGGAGTGGCAGTGTGACAGTTTCCAGAGTTCACGTCTAGAAAATGAATGCGTTAGCTCCACATTCTCTTGATAGGCTTTGGCAAAATTAATGATCTAATGGTCGTTAATAACTGCCAGCTACTGTGTGAAGTCTGTCGGGCCGGTTCTTTGTTAACTAGTTCTGTTTCTATAGATGACATCATAGCTAGGTGAAATTAGGCTTCGTGATCTTTTTCCATTGGGGAGAGTATGTTGTACATGGAATCAGTGGAAACTTGCAACAACTAGTTTAGTTGTCAAACTCGAGGCTGTTAGTTTAAGAGTTTTTGTGATGATTCAGCTTTAGCTGTTTTTCTTTTTAACTTGTTACAGTAGTAAGGTTGTCTTATTTCTCCAGGTTTCTGTGTGTACTTAAACAAATCTATAAATTTCACTAATATTCTCTTTGTTGAAGTGCTGCATTAAGACATAAAATATGAAAGACCTAAAAGAACTAACTACCACAGGAAATATTGTTCCTTTGAAAAAAGTTATTTATAAATTCTGTTAACAAAATTTCTTTAGTAATCGAAATAAATTTAGTTTTTAACATTAAAAATAGTGGATACGGTGAATCAACAATGAATAGTTAGTTGACCTTTAGGTAAACTTGTATTTATCTGGTCTTTACAAAAAGTATAAGGAAAAACACATTGTAACTGAGTGACACAGCCTTTAAAATGCGTTTAAGTTCTTAACATTTTTTAATCCATTAGTTTCAGAAACTTATATATTAACTACATTAATCATGCTGGGTCTTGTATTTTTGTTTTTTAAAGGAATTGTATATTGAAAGGTTAGGAATTCATCAGGGCAGTGGGAGGAACAAAATTCGAGTACGTCTGGAAAATCATCTCTTGGTTTGTTTCATTCATGTTTCTGGATCCAAGCTGATACAGAATAAATTGTTGAGGGAGAATTGCAGCAATGCAGCATTGAAAACCAGTTATCTTAAACACCACTTAAGAACGTGTGTTGTATTTGTTCTTCTAGTTAAACAAAAATTTAAAGCATAGCCTATAATATTACTGAATTATTAGCATAATCAGTGCTTGTGGAGAAAATTGTTAAGAATTCTAGTTTTCTTCTGGGTTCAGTTTTTAATACTTTGTCGAATTTTTTTTTCTGATACTCATACAAGCTGTGATTTTAATATGATATGACTCCATGGAAAGCGAACCTTTTTATTGTTTCTTTGTGTGATGCAGCTTTTTGTCGTTTAAGTGCTTGCTATAGTGCTATATTGCATTAAATGAACTTTTATGAAAATCTTTAAATGATAAAAATGTATTTTCTTTAAACTAGACAGCTTATTCAGAACAAAACAGGGAGGAAAGAGAACTTACCATGTTCATTTGGGCTTACTGGAAACAAAAAAAAAAAGAAAAAGAAAAATTGCTTCTTGTATGTACTTAGGCATCATAAAAGTAGAATACGGTCATTTTTCTAATGACGTATCTTTGCTAACCTAGTTCCTTACATGGTGTACTGAAGAGCTGCCAGAACCAAAGAGAGGCTGCTGTAGTTCACTAAAATTAGAGAATAAAATTAATTAGATTATCTTGCCCATTCTTTTGTCGAAAGCAAAACATAAGTTACCCTTTCGAGTGTGTGATTTGGTAAACATTCTTCATTACCTTGAGTGAAAAGTAAAAATACAGGGAGCGATCATCACACGCCTTTATAATTGTGGAATGTTAGTGTACAACCATTGTCTAACTAAGGAAAGTCTAGTATGACACAGTGCTGTGGGATCTGGAAAGATCACTATTCAGAATTTCAGACAAAAGCATATCCCTGCCAGAAGGGTGCCCTTCATTACCAAATTTGGTGTTCAGTCTGGTCAGTCCAGACTCAAAACAGGATCACTTTCACTTAAGAACTCTAAGGTAAGAGTGCAGTGCAGATAAACTTTATTCCTATTTGATTTGTTCCCTTGAAGTCTAAGTCAGATATGAATGCATCTTGTGTCTTACAGTTTGTAAAACTTAGGAACTTTGAAGACACATAGAGTTATAGGCTGCATAATGTATATTTCAGGAATCAGGTATTTTAAATACAGTTATTCTGAGATTTAGTTTCCCTTAATTAATTGATTGTTTTTTTGAGACAGGGTTTCATCACTGTGTAGTGCAGTTCAGGCTGGCCTTGAACCCGTTTTGTAATTCAAGCTGGTCTTGAACTCACAGGGATCCTCCTGCCACTCCCTCTGTAGTGCTGGGATTACAGGTGTGCACCACCACTCCTGGCTGTATAATATTTTGAAAGATTGAGTTATGCCTTAATTTTAGACCATTATTGTGTTTCACAAAATCTTGATTTTTTTCATCCCAGGAAGCCAGGAGCAGTTAGGAACTGATCTTCAATCAAAATATTAGTTTTGCAATTAAATGACAACTTGTTAATACCAAGCACTTAGTGTTAATTTAATAATTATGTAACTCCAAAAAGTCACTCAGCTCCAACTTGTTTTTATGTTTATGTTGCCTTTTAATTGATGCCATTCACATTATTAGTAAGTAGTAGTTTTGCCTGTTTGCTATGAGATGATGCTAGAGTAAATACTTGGATTAAGTTCTTTTGAGGCAGGCTTTACTATTGCCCATTAGTGTTTTGTTTTGTTTTGTTTTGCGGCACCGGGGATTGAACTCATGACCTCACGCTTGCCAAGCAGGCGCTTAGGCCACTGAGCTAGATCCCCAGCCCTTGCCCATTAGTGTTGCGTATTATTCTTGTAAATGGTTTAGGCGTACTATTTTTTTATTGATGTAAAACTTGAGATATGACAAAGTCTAGTGTTCTTTGAGTGTTGTGTTCTTTAAATGTTTATTTTAATAGGATTTTATTAAACTTATTTTGAAGAACATTTGTCTTAATACTTTTACCTGTTTTCTCTTATGTAACTTGTTTCTTGCAAGCAGGAGTAGAATTAATCATTGTTTAATTTTTGTATTCATACCATTTTTATACATATTTTATTAAATGTATATTTGAGCTAGTTGTGGTCTCTCCTTTACCAGAAGAGGCTGACTCCCATTTCAATTCAGTTAACGTTACTTAATCGCCTTCTTAGCTCAGTATTCAAGCCTCTATCCAGCCTTATCCTTTATTACTCTTTGGAGTCTACTATATACCCTGTACTGACTAAATGTCATTTCCAAAATTGTGTTAGTTAGCCACAGTATCTTACAGTTACTAAGTGTTCACTGCCTAAATGAAGAGGGATTGGGGGGGGCATAAAAAATTATTTGCATGGTTTATCTGTATGTTGATTATTTTGATTGTATACATTTGTTTTTGGCGTATTATTTATGAACATATTTTGTATAATCAGTAAAATAAGATGGGCATTTTTTAACCACACCTGTGAATTTAAATGTTAGAATACCAGTAGCATCTTAGCGAAAGGATACTTTCATGCATGTCATAGTCAGGTATGGATGACATTTTAAATTCATGCTAATGTGAGGTAATCTTAGTACATACAGTGTATCTATCCATCAGGAATGCTTCTAACTGCAGAGGAAACCATACAAATAATAGTGGCTCGAATAAATAAGGGGTTATTTTTCTTACATAGCAAAAAAGCTTAGAAGTGGGCCCTTAGGTACCTACGGCTAGGATCCTGACTCAGTCATTAACTGTTGACTTTGTGTCATCATACTTGTCCTGATGCAGGTGATGCATGTTCTAGTGGGAACAGGGAAATTGAGAATGGTTTTGGATTGCCCTTCAGGAAAGCTTTGCTTTATTTTGACTGTTATTCCAAGTTTTGTGAGAGTTTCTTAAACAGTTGTGTTTTGTTTTCGTTTTTCAGTTAAGTTTTAGGAAGCATAACCATATGGGTTTTTTTGGGTGGGGTGTTGTTACTTTATGTTTTGAGAGCTCAGCTTTCCTTTAAAACTGGAAAGCAGCCAGATATGGAAATGCCTAGAACTGTCTGCTTCTTTCCCTTATCTCTGGATAGTCACTCTCCCTCCTAGATTATTAGGTTTTTCTCTGAGCATTTAAACTTGTTTAGATCTCCATCTTAAAAAAAAAAATCTTCCTCAGACCCACAACCAAATTTTCTACTCTGCTTGGTTACTTCATATTCTTTTATTTTTTTGACCTATTGCAACATGACTTTTGCCACTGAATAGTTCTCAGTTTTGTCTTGACCTCACAGTTCTCTTTCCTTGACTTACTACATGGATATCGTATTTTGATTTTTTTCATTCTGTGCCTCTACCTCCTTAGACTATATTAGTAGTTCTCCAAGGCTGGTTTATGTGGAGTTGCCAGGATGTTTTCAGTATTCACCAAGCTCACGCTGTTTGCAAAGTAAGATATTTTCCTTTTTAACATTTGCATTTTGTCCTTATACTTTAACATCTTTAATTTCTTGAATGCTATTAGCTCCTTTCTGCCTTGGGATCCTTAAGCATCATGTTCTTAAAGCCTAGACTACTTTCCCACACTAAGCTCTCTGCCTTCATGACTGGTATGCAGAGAGTGGTTGTGAGCTATGCACTACTAATTCTTTGGCTTTTAAGCCTTTGTTTTTATTTTTTTGAGACTGAGTCTCACTATGCAGTGCAGGCTGGCCTTGACCTCATGATGTAACCCCAGGCTGACCTTAAACTCATAGTGATGCTCCTGCCTCAGCCTCCTTAATGCTAGGATTACAGGGGTGCACTACCACACCCAGCTTTTTTTTTTTTTTTTTTTTTGCGGCACCAGGGATTGAACTCACGACCTTGCGCTTGCCGGGCAGGCGCTTAGACTGCTGAGCTAGATCCCCAGCCCACACCCAGCTTTTAAACATTCCTTAAACATCCCTTTCCAAGAGTTTTCTGACATTTCGTGTTCATCTCAACTCGGATTCTTTTATATCCTCTCCCAGCATTGTCATAGCACTCCAGTTGCATGAGTCAGAATTCTTGTCACTTATTTGGCTAGTCTACCCTGCTGTTACTTAAGTTCCATTAAAGCAGGGAGAGGATCTGTCTTGGTCTTCAGTGTAGTATGGTAAAAAGCTATTGTAGTAAACTGAAAAGCTGGATGCAATACTAGAAACAGGTCTTAACTTTATCATTAATGAATTTCGTATCTGTCAAAGTATTTCCTTAGCTATATAATATTAGTATTAAAAAGTCTCAATACCCGTATATGCACCCAACTTTTAAAACAAATTCACACAGCAGTGTCTTAGTAGCTACCATAGTAATGACACATATAATTACTGTGATAGGCCATAGGAATACCACAAGGAGTAAAGCAAACATTATTTTCATGGAGTTTATTCTAGTGAATTTGTACATGAGTCCTTCCCACCCAAAAGATAAGTGATACGAAATGATTCTTTTGTAGGTTATATATATGATGTCGTACTTAAGGGGCTTAGAAATACCCATTTCACTTTTAGTTTGTGTAATCGAATCATTTTTGTTTTTCAGTCTAAGCCTTATGCATTTGATCGGGTATTCCAGTCAAGCACATCCCAAGAGCAAGTATACAATGACTGTGCAAAGAAGATTGTTAAAGGTAAATATATTTAACTACTGAACTTAGTTGACTTACTGTCCCAGCAATAAGTAAAATTTAGTTTGTAGTATTTCCCATTTGACATTTGAATGCCCCATCTAAGTTAATTGCAGGACAAAGTTCAAATAATAAAATGGTCAGATGCAGTTCTTAAACATATTACAGTGCTCAAATATCGTACACTTATGTACAGTACCCAGTGAAGAGTGTTGATAGGAATTACGTTATGGGCTTGATCTTGAAAAATGTATTTTTATTGCATATTCCTAGGAAAGTTTCCAAGGTAGCACTTCTACAAATAGAATGGTACGAGAATAAAGACAAAATGGCTAGACCAGGTTATAAAAAGTAGTAGAAAATGGCTGTCTGTAATTCTTCCACTCCATTGTTCTTTCTTCCCCAAAGATTTATCTTGGAATCAGTAGAAAAACCTTTGAGGAATTTAGCAGAACTTGCCAAGGGGGAGAAAAGTAATGTGTGTTTCAGTTAATGCTATTAACTAACACTAGGCTATTTTTCAATTTTGTATTTTCTAATTAAGTTTATTGATATGTTTTAGGTATATATAATGACCGTATTCACTGTAGGGAATTTGTGCCTGTACGTGATACATTTTGGTTCCTCTTTTCTTTTTCCTTTTCCTTTTTTCCCTAATCTCCACTCTTCCCTTCAAACCTTCTTCCCCTCCCTATTTAATTATATATTTTCTAAAACCATAGAAATGTAGTGCTGAGATAGTGCCAAGTGGTTATTTGGAATTTCTAGTCATTATACAAATTCCTTTTATCAAAGAGATCTTATAGTTAAGTAGCTATTTATTTTTTGACTTTTTTTTTTTTAACTGTTGAGTGTTTTAAAAGTGTTTCTTAAATTGAAGCAAAAATCTTTTCTGGTGGTATTTACCAGATTAAAGGGTTTGGAATTCCATACAAAAGTAAATGGGTTAGGATTAAGTAGGAGCACAGATAATTCATCCTGATAACAGAAGAGGAAATAGAGTTTATGGATAGATGAAAATGCAATAAAGAGAAAATATGAATATTTTTAAATGTTAATTGCATATTGTCTGTGATACAAGAACCAAAATCATCACAGAGAGTGAAGAAGGGCAAGAGTTTGTAAGAAAAGACATGAAATGGATGGATTGGGACAGTGGCAATATTGTCAGGCAACATTAAGGGTCAGCTGGTGGTTAGCTGCCAGAAGAGTTAAATTTATCTATTTTGAATTTGGCCAGGCATGAGAATTAAGGATATTGTCAAGGGAGTGTTTGTAGCAAACCATGAAACCTAAGAGGGGAAATTTCAGAAAAGAAGAAATGTCAGAGGCTGAAGGACAGTGAAAAAAGGTGAAAAAATAGTGAGTTACACATCTCAGTGACTGTACGGTTCATTGGAATCAGGGTACTAGAAGGAGTAAACAAGGTGAATATTTAAATTTGAGATTTTTGGAGGTAGTACAGTTAGTAAAAATGTCAGGATCTTGTCACAGAGTTGACACCTGTAGTAGTAAAGGACAAGATTAAGGAAAAATTAGGTCAAGAATCTGAAAGGGTGTTTTTGTGAGGATGTCTGTTGCATGAACATTGAAATCACTAAGAATTATTACCACAGGAATGGTATTGGTGAGGGACAGTGAACTTTGTGTTAATATTATCATAAAATGTGAGGGAGTTATCTTTAAGAGTCTATAGCTCACTATAACAAAAGCAGTGTCATATCCTAAGCATCAGATAGTTTCCAAATGGATCTTTACAGAGCATAATTATTTTTTCTGATTATGACATACTTTTGTTAATCAGTACAGCTAAAAGTTACATTACCATTTTAAGTGAGTGATTGGTTCATGAACTCAAGGGCAATCTAAACCTCTTTCTGTACTTGCACATTGGAATGCAAGCCTTTTGTTCTTCATTGTATTTTAGTTTTATTGTTATTTTACAAGGGATCTATTATGTTGGCTGTAAGCATATTTGATAAGTTTATGATGGTATTGAGCCATTTATAATGCTTAATGGGTCTTGATCATTAGTCTTCTAAAAACTGAGTAAGGTTGTTGGCAGTTAAGTAAAGCACCCTGGGACTTTAATCAGCTTCAGAGCCTCTTATTGTATGGTTGTATGGTTCTTAGTTTGTCAACATATCCATAAAAACATGATGAAAAACTTGGATCCTTTTATGAAATCATGGTGTATGA
>RJWT010046436.1:0-11460 GCA_004365215.1 Cuniculus paca | reverse complement strand
TGCAGATGACATGATACTCTACATAGAAGACCCACAAAAGTCCATAGAAAGACTTCTGGATATCATAACCAAATTCTGTAAGGTAGCTGGCTATAAAGTCAATACTCAGAAGTCAGTTGCATTCCTGTACACAAACAACAAATGCACTGAGAGAGAAATAAGAGAAACCACACCCTTTACAATAGCTTCCAAAAAAATTAAATGCTTAGGAATCAACCTAACAAAGGAAGCAAAAGATCTATTCAATGAAAATTACAGTACTCTGAAAAAAGAAATTGAAGAGGATCTCAGAAAATGGAAAGACATTCCATGTTCATGGATAGGAAGAACAAACATTGTGAAAATGGCCATTCTCCCAAAATTATTATACAGATTTAATGCAATTCCCATCCAAATACTGTTAGCATACCTCACAGATCTAGAGAAATCATTCTTAAAATTTATCTGGAACCACAAAAGACCTAGAATAGCAAAGGCACTTCTGAGCAGCAAGGGCAGGACAGGAGGCATCACAATCCCAGACTTGAAATTATACTACAAAGCTACTGTAATCAAATCAGCATGGTACTGGAATCAAAACAGACCTGAGGATCAATGGAATAGATTAGAAGATGCAACCCCAATTACAAATACACTCAGCCACCTTATCTTTGACAAAGGGGCCAAACATGTTCACTGGAAGAAAGACAGCCTCTTTAATAAATGGTGCTGGAAAAACTGGCTTTCCATATGCCGAAAACTAAAATTAGACCCAAGCCTATCACCATACACTAAACTAAAGTCAAAATGGATCAAAGATCTAAACATTAAAGCAGAAACACTAAATCTGCTGGAAAACAAAGTAGGTAGAAATCTTGAAAACATAGGAGTAGGTGGAGAATTCATGAACAAAAGCCAAACTGCACGGGAAACACTTCCCAGAATCAACAATTGGGATCTTGTCTTGGTAAAAAGTTTTTGCATGTCAAAAGAAATCGCCAACAGAGTGAAAAGAAAACCCACAAATTGGGAAAAAATTTTAGTCAACTGCCCTTCAGACAAAGGTCTTCTATCTAGAACATATAAAGAATTAAAAAAATCAGGTCCTCGAAATTCAAAGACTCAATCCAGAAATGGGCATCTGAGATGAAAACACACTTCTCAGCTGAACAAATACAAATGGCAAGTAAATACATGAAAAAATGTTCAGTATCATTGGTCATTAGAGAAATGCAAATTAAAACTCTGAGATTTCATCTCACTCCAGAAAGAATGGCCAGGATCAAGAAAACCACCAACAATAAATGCTGGAGAGGCTGTGGGGAAAAAGGAATCCTTCTCCACTGTTGGTGGGAGTACAGACTGGTGCAACCACTGTGGAGGTCAGTCTAGAGGCTTCTCAAAAAGCTAGGACTGGAAGTCCCATTTCACCCAGCTATTCCACTTCTGGGCATATTCCCAGAAGAAGTGAAATCCTCAACACAGCAATATATGTGCACCCATGTTTATAGCAGCACAATTTGTAATAGCCAAATCTTGGAAACAACCCAAATGCCCATCAATTGAGGAATGGATAAAGAAGATGTGGTACTTTTATATAATGGAGTACTATTCAGCTATAAAAAATGATCACATTGAGGCTTTTATAGGTAAATGGATGTGACTTGAGACCCTACTCATAAGTGAAATAAACCAAACACACATGTGTAAACACCGCATTGTCTCCCTAGTGTAAGAAACTGAAAGACTCAATAAGATACAAAATTCCCGATAAATATGGAGAAAAGTTCTGAAGTCCAATGGTGCTTTTATTCTTTGATTTGATTGGTTTAAGTCCCTTTCCTACTGTTTGATTGCAATATGTGAGAAGATAGAAATAGCTCTTTTGAAAAATGGTACACTACGGTAGCCATTGCTGGTTTCTTGTTGGCTAACTTGAAGGCCGGTAATGCTGTTTTGTTTTACCTGGTTTTATATTACTTTGTTTTGTTTGAGTTTATTGTCTGTAAGTGTATGAACAACCATTTTGAAGAAAGCAAGAGACACTAGGGTAACCATTGTTAATCTCCTGTTGTTATGTTTTGAAAACCTGTATAGCTTGCAGTGTTCTGTTTTGAAATGCTATATTATGTTTGACTCTATTCTGTTTTCTTTTGCTTTGTTTTGTTCTGTTTTGTTTGGTTTTGTTCTCTTCTCTTTAAAATAAAAAAAAGAGAGAGAGAGACATGGAGAGGAAGAGCGGTGGCGTTGTAGATTCTCCTAAGTGCTGTTGTTTGGAGCCATTAGTTCTCCTGGAGGAGCTTGTCAGACTGGCTCCCCAGTATGACTTTGGCCATTTTCATCAGAGGAGCTCGGGACCTTGTTGAGAGTGGCTGCATTTCACTTTGGGGAGCTCTGGTCTTTATGTTGAGCATTGCTTCCTGGCTCCGGAGGGGAAGATGGTTGTTGTTCAAACTCCAGAAGTTGTCATGCTGGCTTCCTGGCATGTACTTGACTGTTCTCATTGTCAGAGTAGCACGGGACCTCACTGTCACTGAGGATGGCTGTGGTACTTTTTGGGGAGCCCTGGTTCTTATTTGAGCGTTGCTTTTTGGCTCCACTCTAGAACCCTCAACCTACTAGCACAGATCCTTCATCCTGCTGGCATAGACTTTCTAGCTTCCACTGCTGGCCTTTGGGCCTTCCTAGAATGGACTTTGGTGTTATGGACAGATTTCCTGCACTTTCTTATGTCTAATACTGGGTAACCATCATAAATAATATTATAAATTCTGTGTCCTGATTGTAGTCTTTCTCCCTGTGACCCCTGACTATAACAATAGTTAACTCGGTAAAATTACTGTTGAATTATTTTCTGCTATTAGCAGACATAGTTGCCACATTAATACACACATTAGCTGTAAGTTAATACTGGGTTGTTTTAATATTTTCACCATAATTGTGATTTCTTCTCTAGGGTGAAGGGCGATACATAAGTGTTTCTTATTGCATGCTAACATCTAATTTGTAGCCAGGTATGGTGGTTCATGCCTGTAATCCCAACATTCATTAGGCAGAGGTAGGAGAATCGCCATGAGCTCGACAGCCTGAAATACATACTGAGTTCAAGGCCAACCTGAACTACATATCAAAACCCTGTCTCAGACAAACCAACAAAACTCAATTTGTAGTCATAGCACCTTAGGGTTGTTGCAGGAAAACTGCTGCGAGTTCAAGGCCAACCTGGTTATATATTGAGTTCAAAGCTACCCTGAACTACATAGCAAGAACTTGCCTCCCCTCCAAAACAATTAAAGTGGAATAAGGACATCTATATGTACTCATACCAAAAGATGTCTATGATATTTATGAGAAAGAAAAGCAAATTGCAGAATACACAGATCCCATTTATATGTGAAAATTTAAGTACACACATTTGTATACACATACAGTTTTAAAAACTGTTAATAGTAGTTAACTGCTGGAGAGTAGAACTGAGAGAATTGCCAGAGATGTGGAAAAGAAAACTTGCATTGCTTTCATATCTTATCTTACTGTATTCGTTTTTCTAAACCAATGAAGATATCCAAATTTATATCCTGCATTACCACACGAAAAACAACAAAGTCCAACCAAGTAAATATTTTATCACTTAGGTTGCTATTAGAGAAATTTACTTTTCACTTACTTTTATTGCTCACGCTTTCTTTGTCTCTGTTTTTAGAGACAGGCTTTGGCTATGTAGTTGTAATTAGTACTTACAATGAGTAAAAAAGCAAAGACCTGATTTTTTTTTAACCCACTTCAGGCGCTAGGGATCTAACCCAGGGTCTCACACCTAACCTACTATGCAAACTCTCTACCACTGAGCTACACCAGCTTTTTGCTTTTTGTTTTTACAACGGGTCTCCATATTTTGCACAGCCTGGCCCTGAACTGGGCGCCAGTAATCCTCTTGCTTAAATGTTCAAATCTCATATGCACACACACATATTTTCATTTGTGTGTGGTAGTTACTAAATGCAATACTTTTTAATTTTTAAGTGTTTTCTGGATCAAGTTAACGTTTCTACTGCGTTTAGTATACCCCATTCCTACAGAGAAATTTTAAAATGGTCTAGTATTTCAGCGGTTTGACCTTAGACAAATCACGTGGCTGCTTTGAGCTGTAGTTTCCTTCTGTGCGGGGGGGAAAAAAATTATTTAATCTCTTGGGCTTGCAGTTCGCGGAAGGCTTCAACGGGATGGTGATGGAGCGAGGGCAGTGCCTGGCGTAAGTAAGCGGCTCGCGCAGCGCGGCGGGGCGTCCGCGGGAGACACCCACTCTCCGGTCTTTTCACACCAGCATGTCCGCCCGCCAATCTCCCTGTCGGGTCGTGCGGCGGCCAGGGCCCTCCAGCTCCTCCAGCGGCCGCCACTAGGTTGTGCGGCGCCAGTTTCTCGGCGCGGAACTAAATTGAGGCTGCCTTACGTGGTAGAGCTCAAGTACACTGCCGACTTAAGTCTGTCCGCCCTGGGCGGATTTGACTCGGTGCAGCACGCGGCCTCGCCCACAACCACGGCTGTTTGAATTCTGGCGCCACTCCCACGCCACGTAGGGCCGGCTCGCCTGCCAGACTCTGAAGCAACACGGCGCAGCGGGCCTGCGGGCGCGCGCTACGGTGATAAACGGGCACGCGTCGGGAGAGCGGTGCGCGCACCCCGCGCCGGGACGGCCCCTGAAGAGACGCCGCGTGCGCTTCCGCTCGTTCACGGCAGGGAAGGGCCACGCCCCATCCCTCTCGCGCTTCCAATGAGGGAGAGAGGGCGGGGCGGCCTCGCTCTGACTCAGAAGAGGCTATATAGGGAACCGACCGGAGCGGGGCTCGTTCTTTTACGTCGGGAACTGCGGAGGGACTCGTTCTTATTGCGTGAGTGGGAAATGCTGGGCTGGCATCCAAGTGGAAAATGGTGGCTCGGGAGGCAGTCCGAACCTCAGTGCTCTGATGTTGAGGTTTTGATCCCAGGGTGCTGTTGAGAAGTTGCTTGTAGCGGATAGACACGTGTTTTGAGCTGAGTCTAGGGAGGTTTAGGGCGCAGTGTGTGGCCGGCGGCGCTTAAGTTCACTCCGGGCGGGAAATCTACGCTTCTTAGGGATTTGGCATGGGAGGTTAGCGCAAAAGCAACAAGCGTTTGCGAACACAAAATATTTTCCTGTCGCCAGGTTATTTAAGCAGGGTTCAATTCTGACCCTGTGTCGGATTCGAAGCTGTTTTGTTTTCAGGCGACGTTGTGTCGGATTAACAAATGGGAGGGGATTAGTGCTGAAAACTGAAACGTCACATTCTGTAATGATTAATTTTAAACAACGCATCCTCGCAGGAGCAATGTTGCCGTTTTGCAGAGGGATTTCGGAATGTTTACGTGCAAATGCCAAGGTAAAAAACTGTTAAGTTTTTCACACTGAAGGGGTAAACTTCGTTACGGGGATAAAAAATAGTTCATCAGTTGAAATTTTCTTCTGTTTACTAGTTTGAGAAAATTGCAAAGCATCTGCCAGAATCTTCAATGGAAAAATACATGCTCAAAACTTGACAGTGACAACAGGTGTGTACTGGACCTAGTGTTAATGATTGAAGCATATGTTCTATCTGAATGTAGACTAAATGAAATTTTTGTTGTTAAACAGTGTCTTGGGTGTTGATAAACAACAGTGAAGCTGTACATGTTACTGGCCGGCTGTTGTGTATTAAAGTAAGTTGCGTGGCTTAGAACTTCCCTGTTTCTAATGTATAGTACTTGTGATGGTGTTTCCATTGGTCTAATCAGTGATGAAACCTATCCCGAAGCTGATTATCTGAAGAAAAACATGCACGGATTCGGCTTCTGAGATATGACCAAGATTTATAAATTCAGTAATGAACTGAGATTTTTATGATCGTTCTGTTTGTAACAACTCAAAATGCTTGGTCTTTTTCAGGCAATAGTGAGCATTGCAGTGTGCCAGAGGCTGGCTTGCTGGAAAATACTTAAAAGTGCATCGATTTCTGTGAGTGGAGTTTTTTGTGTGGGGGGGGGCATAATAATTAGCAAATATTGTGTCCTTGGTCTAATCTATGATGATCCTATCCCGAACCTGAATTTCTGTTGAAAAATCTACATTTACGGATCTGGCTTCTGAGATGGACCATTATAAGGACAAATTATTTTTTTAAGTGCTGTTAAATTCTAACAGTTGTAATTTTTGTGTTTTTCCTTTTCTAGGGTTAGTGCCATAAGTATTTTTCTGTTGTATGAAAAGCTGACATGGACAACCAGGAAAACATGAAGAATGAAAGTTGGGATTCTACTGGTTTTCTTCCTCTTGGTATTGGAGATTGGCTTTATATATGCTAGGCAAATAGTTCAGTGGTGGACCAAAAAGGAAAATGGGTTTCTTTAAATGGGGAGTTCTTGGCTCTTAGCTGGTCAGCCTTTGTGAGGAAAGACTGCATCTCAGAATTGCCAGGGCTGAGGTCAAATGTCATCCTGTCAAAACTTCTCAGTGTAGGATTAGCTAACAAGCCTTTCATCATCTGTTTGGATTCAAGTGTTCCAATTAAAACTAAAAATTTCTACCAAATCATGGGATAGTATATGGCACTTTTTATAAAGCTGGCCCAGTTTGGTCACTGATAAGTGACTGCCCTACTTATGGAATATTGAGCCCTGATATAAAAGCTCCTTTGAAAGGAATGGAGTAGTGAAAATTAAAGTATAGCACAACAAAGTTTCTTACTGGATAAGTCATACATGAGTTTGAATGGATTTAACATATGAAAATTCTATGCATAAATTTGGTGTCCTGTCTTATTTAAATGTATGTACTAGTGTTTATCAGGGTATTTCCTGAAATGTTACCTCCCTGATGTAGTTACACCGTAATTCCTTGCCCCCATTTTAGTGTCCATTGATCAGCCTTGTCCCAACACCGCCTACCCTTATTTAAAAGAAATGTGGGTTCCAGCTTAGTAAGATTGCGCCATACTTGTTTTCTGTTTTTGAGACAGTCTTCTGTATGGTCCAGGCTGTTGAACGCCCAGCATAACCTCCATAGTGCTTGAATTACAGGCATGTGCCATCACACCCAGCTCTGCCATACTTTTGCCTAGAATTTCATTCAACATGAGGTCTTCAGTTTCCATCCATGTTACAAATAGCAGAATTTACTCAATTTCATTCCTGAATATCTTTTTAGTACCTTGGTCCATTCACACATTAATGGACACCTACATTGGTTCTGATTTTGGCTCCTGTGAGTACTGCTGCAAGCAGACGTGCTCACTTAATTTATGTCCATATCCAGTACTTGGGTTCTGTTCTAAATTTTGCAGATCCCTACAACAGCATCTGAGAGTTCATCCCATCATTGCCAAAGTGGTATTTCTTTTTTGGTAATGTCCCTTCTAATTGAAGTGCTACCTTATTTTGATTTGCATTTCCCTGGCAATTACTGATGAGTATTTCATGCACTTATTGGCTGTCGAGAAAATAGCTGCCCATTTTGTTTGATTTTTAGTGGTAGTTTTTATTTTTTGTTTTTTTCTGGTAGCAGGGATTGAACTCAGGACTGTGCACTTGCCAGACATGCACTTGTGCCACTGAGCTAAATCCCTGGCTTAGTTTGTTTCTTACATCTAGTGTAGTCTTTTGAGTTTGTGATCCTGCCTCAACCTCCAGAGCCTTGGTACTTATGTACTGCAGCACTCAGCTGTCACTTGCCTTTTGTGTGGGCCTAAGAAAGCCAGGGCCTTACTGCAAACTGTACCCCCAGGCCATTACTTTTGAGACTGGGTCTTAAATCATATTGCCTAAATTTTGCCTCAAGTTTGTGATGCTGTTGTCTCCCCGAGTGCTAGGATTGTAGACATGGCTGCCTACCTTGTTTTTATTTTTTTTGTCTTTTGCCTGATTTGCCTTGGATTTCAAAGTTGTGAAAGTGTTATTCCCATTTTTAAAAAAACGAATTTCAACTTTTACTTGTTAAATATTAGCTGATGGTTTACGTAGAACCTTTATGTTGGGTTTATTGAGACAAGGTCTCACTGTGTAGTTCAGACTGCTTTATAAGTCTTCCTGCCTCAGCCTTGTTGAGATATTTCTATAGCTGTCTATATGTGCATGTGCATGCTGGGGGTTGAACTCGGGGCCTACATGGCATAACTACCACTGAGCTATACCCCCAGTCCTGCCACGTTTTTGGCTATCAGCATTCCTGTAAGCTTCAATTAGAAGAAACTACACTTTCCTTTGATTTTTATCTATTGTCATTCAGGAGTAAAATAGGCAGAATACTTGGCCTAGCATGTGCAAGACCCTGGTTTTAAGCCGTAGCACATACACTAATTCATGGGTGCTAAAAATTATACAGTAGCCTTACATAACAGGTAAATACACTTACAGAAGCTTGAGGTATCTAAACTGAGATGAATTTGAGGATAGCCAGCCACATAAGTGGATTCCCAAGTTGGGTGGGCTCTTAGAGTGTTGCTTTCCAGGAGAAAAGTTAAGAGTATGGGCTTTTAAAAAATGACCAATGTGCTAAACTGGGCATAGTGGTGCACACCTATAATCTCCGCTCTCAAGAGGCTGAGGTAGGATTGCCATAAATTCACAGCCAGCCTGAACTAAAGTGAGTTTGAAGCTACTCTAAATTATGTGACATGGTGCTCCATAAAATAAATGTGACAAAAGTATGAATTTACAAGGCTGCATTAACTGTCTAGGGCCACATGTAGCCCTTGAGCCATGGTTTGACTCACCTGCAAATAGTTATCTTAAAATTCCAGATAGAACAAGGAAACCTAGGAAGGGAGACCCTGGCTCAAAAATGAGGGAAATGTTGAGGCCTTGAATCAAAATTAGAGATCTAAACTGCATTGTCGCCAAGTCCATCTGTAGACTTGCCACTGAAGTAGGGCAAAAGGGTTGCTTGATCAGAGTTTAGGAATCAGTCTGGGCCACACCAGGACCCAGCTGTTTTAAGAAAAACTGGTGAGGCATGATAGCACATGCCCGTAATACCAGCTTTTAGGCAAGAGTTAAGGGCAGTTAGCAATGCATAATGAATGCATGTCTCAATAACAGAAATTAGGTTTATGTTTTACAGGGTCTCACTGTGTAGTTCAGGCTGGCCTTGAGTTCACTGTAGTCCAGGCTGTTCTTGAACTCAGCAATTCTGCTTCAACCTCCCAAGTACTGGGACTATCGATCTACACCACCATGCATAGTTTAAATGATTGACTTCTTTGGCAGGCATGTTGGTGCATACCTGTAATCCCAGAATGTGGGAGACTAGGGGAGGAGGATCATTGAGGTTGAGGCCAGCCTGGGCTACATAGTGAGCCTCTGTCTTTAATAAGAAAAAAAAATCCTAGTGTGATACCACATCCCTGTGACTTCAGCTGAAGCAGGAGAAACAATGAATTCAAGACCATCCTGGCCTATAGAGTAAGGGTCAGTCTGTCTCAAAAAAAGAAAATCTAAATCTTAGAATTTAAAGGCGAAGCTCTGTTTTATCCAATGGTACATCTCAAGGTTCCTAAAGCCAAACTAGACACTATTGTACAGTAAATGATAGACACACAACTTAAGAAAAATGCTTTTACCCTTTGGTCAAAGCTGGCAAACACTTAAAAACAAGCCTGCATTGTAAAACAGTTTGCTTTGGAGTCCTCTGACCTCTATGCAATTTTTTCTATTTTCATTCCTTTTGTCTCCCAGTGGATCTTTTAGTATGTCACATTTACTAAGTTGATACAATCCAAATATAGTACTGTGTGTTCTTTTTACGTATTACACTATACTAGTTTGTCAAGGAGGTTAGAGATACACTTCCTCTATTCTGTCAATAGTAATAGAAAATGCCAAGAAAAAAGATGTAAAACAAAAACTCCCAGAGGATTAAACAGATTTGAAACCAACTCAGATGTGGGAATAGGTGAGATTAGTCATAAGAATGAGCAAGCATATTATGGTCTAGAACTTGAGAGATTAATTTGAAAGATTTGGTTACAAATAGGGTGAACCCAGGTGAAAAACAAGGCTGAAATGTTCAGGACCAACCTGGGCAAAAATTCCCTTATTAAGTCTTATGAGTAAGGGAGAAATTTGCTTCCCAGCACAGTGTCCTCTGAACTGATTAACACTCCTCATAATCTTTGTTGCTTGTCCAATGTATGTGGAAGAACTTTTTGTGATTTTAATGGCTTTTTCATCAGCTTCCCAGTTAAGATTAGTCTTTATTTGAATCTCTGCTAAGATAGCCTGCTTATCTTTTTCCAGTCTTTCTTGGAAGTTAATCTTCCTTTCCATCTTTGTTTCTGGATCCGAACAATACTGACAAATAAAAAAAACTGACAAATGTAATACTTTATAGACTATCAATGGCAAACATTTTATTAGAGACGAATGCCCAAACTACAGCCCCAAATCCATTTGTCACAAAGTGGCAACACTAATTAAACCTGAATAATGAGGTTTTAGAAAAAAAACAGCTGGTTGTGGTGATGCACAACTGTCACCCCAGCTCTAAGGAGGCTGAGGCAGGGAACAGCAAGTTTAAAGCCAACCTCTACTATATAATGAGTTCAAGGCCAGCCTGAACTACATAGCAAGACCCTGTCAAAAAAACAAGCAAATCAAAAAGTCCATACATTGACATCTTTTGTCTTAAAAACGGTGCATGCCGTGGGCGCCCCTCCATGCTTTAAACTGACAATTTCCACTGTCTTAGTTCTTGTTCCATCTCACTGGCCCCATATATTTGGATGCATACAGGGATCCAGTTAAATTGTGAGTTTGTTGTGAAGTTTCACAGTCTACCTTGGGGCAGAAGAGGGTACTCTCAATATGAGAACCCTTGTTCTCTTTTAAAGAATCCTGACTTCCTCACCTCTCCTCACTATTAGAACACTGCTAAGGTCTCAAAATGCTATGTAGCAGAGTTCAGTTATAAAGTCAGTACTTAGAGCCAGGTCCCAGCACTTGGTGAGACTGAGGCAAGAGGATCACTGCATGCTTGAGGCCAGCCTGAACTACAGTGAGACTCTGTCTCAAAAACAAGTACTTAATTTCATAAAATCTAAAGTCACCTGTAGGACAGTCCAACCAATTACCCTGATCTGATTGTTACACATTGTATATTTGTATCAGAATGTCACAGTATCATATAATTACTAGGTATCAAAATGAAAGTATACTTTAAAAAAAATCTGCACATACAATATATTACTACTTAGGTCAGAAAATTTTAGACTTGTGTTTGCCTCCTAACTTTATTAAAGTATAATTGCCATACATTAAATTGTTATAGTTTTATGTGTTGATGGCTCATAGGTGGGGCTTTGGGGAAATGATTGACTCATAGGAACATGGTACTCATTAGTGGATTTATCCACTTCTGAGTTTATGGCAAAATGTGAGGTTGGAAAGTAGAGCCTGGTTGGAGAGATGGGTTGCTGGGGGCATGACTTGGAAGGGTCT
>RJWT010046435.1:0-11456 GCA_004365215.1 Cuniculus paca | reverse complement strand
GAGTCCGGCGTGACTGACCTGCATGGAAAACCAGTGGCGCCTCTGAGATTTTTTATGCCTGGCGCTCAGTCTGGTGCAGCTCAGGGGCTAATGAAGGGGAACTTTGACGTAATTTCATTTTAAAAATAGGTTAGAATTAAATGTGTTCTCTTAAAAGCTGTGAATTTTTTTCTAGTGAAAACATACTGAGAATGTTTGTCTCTGGGCTTGGTGACACACACACCTATAATCCCAGCACACAGGAAGCTGAGGCAGGAGGATCGCCATGAGTTCAAGGGCAGCCTGAACAGCATAGCAAGATCCTGTCTCAAAAAATAAATAAAATGTCAACGCGTCCACAATAAAAGAGAGCACCCTGACTCAACTGCAGCACAGGGACAGGACCCGTAGAAGCAGTGTCCTGTCCGATCCTGTGGGGCCTGCAAGCTCCCCAGAGCAGGGTCTGCCCTGGATTGAGATTTTCCGGGAGGCACTGTGCTCCTAGCCATGCAGCTGGTGGGGACGGCCGGGTGGATCTCAGGCCACAGAGGTGCTTTCAGGGGCTGGGGGTCTCTGGGGAAAGGGATGTGGGTGCAGGAAGCGGTTTCCTTGCTGCTGGAGCTTCCAGGACACTTGGGAGCAGGAAATGGAGGACTTCATGTAGGACTTTCTCAGATGAGGTGGGGACAGCAAAGGCTCTGAGGCCCTGTATTCCTAATCCTAACCTGGCATTTGTTTGTTTCTTTGTTGTTTTTTTCTTTTTGAGACAGGGTTTCACTAGCAGTTCAGGCTGGCCTTGAACTCATGTTGTAGCCCAGGCTGGCTTCAAACTCACAGGGATCCTCCTGCTTCAGCCTCCTAAATTCTGGGATTACAGGCGTGCGTCATCACACCTGGCATGTTTTTTGTTTTTTGAGACAAGGTGTTTCTATCTAGTTCAGGCTACCCTTGAACTCTCTAGCCCAGGCTGGCCTCGAACTCCTGGCAATCTTCCTGCCTCAGCCTTCTGAGTACTGGGATTACACACGTTCATCAACTTGCCTGGCACTGTAGCCCTGGAGAAGCACCTCAGGCTGCCTGACCTTTGCTCTCCCTTTCCCGCAGAATGAAGATGAGACGCTACAAGCTCTTTCTCATGTTCTGTATGGCCGGCCTCTGCCTCATCTCCTTCCTGCACTTCTTTAAGACCCTGTCTTATGTCACCTTCCCCCGGGAACTGGCCTCTCTCAGCCCTAACCTCGTGTCCAGCTTCTTCTGGAACAATGCCCCGGTCACACCCCAGGCCAGTCCAGAGCCGGGTGGCCCCGACCTGCTGCGAACCCCTCTGTACTCTCACTCGCCCCTGCTCCAGCCGCTGCCCCCCAGCAAGGCCTCCGAGGAGCTCCACCGGGTGGACTTCGTGCTGCCCGAGGACACCACCGAGTACTTCGTGCGCACCAAAGCCGGGGGCATCTGCTTCAAACCAGGTACCAAGATGCTGGAGAAGCCGCCCTCGGGGCGGCCAGAGAAGCCCGAGGGAGCCGATGGCGCCTCAGGAGCCCGGGGTCCGGCACGGCGCCCTCCTCGCCACGTGCTGAGTGCGCGGGAGCGCGCGGGCAGCGGCCGGGGTGCACGGCGCAAGTGGGTGGAGTGCGTGTGCCTGCCGGGCTGGCACGGGCCCAGCTGCGGCGTGCCCACCGTGGTGCAGTACTCCAACCTGCCCACCAAGGAGCGCCTGGTGCCCAGGGAGGTGCCGCGGCGCGTCATCAACGCCATCAACATCAACCACGAGTTCGACCTGCTGGACGTGCGCTTCCACGAGCTGGGCGACGTGGTGGACGCCTTCGTGGTGTGCGAGTCCAACTTCACGGCCTACGGGGAGCCGCGGCCGCTCAAGTTCCGCGAGATGCTGACCAACGGCACCTTCGAGTACATCCGCCACAAGGTGCTCTACGTCTTCCTGGACCACTTCCCGCCCGGCGGCCGGCAGGACGGCTGGATCGCCGACGACTACCTGCGCACCTTCCTCACGCAGGACGGCGTCTCCCGGCTGCGCAACCTGCGGCCCGACGACGTCTTCATCATCGACGACGCGGACGAGATCCCCGCGCGCGACGGCGTGCTCTTCCTCAAGCTCTACGACGGCTGGACGGAGCCCTTTGCCTTCCACATGCGCAAGTCGCTCTACGGCTTCTTCTGGAAGCAGCCGGGCACCCTGGAGGTGGTGTCGGGCTGCACGGTGGACATGCTGCAGGCCGTGTACGGGCTGGACGGCATCCGCCTGCGCCGCCGCCAGTACTACACCATGCCCAACTTCCGCCAGTACGAAAACCGCACGGGCCACATCCTGGTGCAGTGGTCGCTGGGCAGCCCCCTGCACTTCGCCGGCTGGCATTGCTCCTGGTGCTTCACGCCCGAGGGCATCTACTTCAAGCTGGTGTCTGCCCAGAACGGCGACTTTCCCCGCTGGGGTGACTACGAGGACAAGCGGGACCTCAATTACATCCGGAACTTGATTCGCACTGGCGGCTGGTTTGATGGCACGCAGCAGGAGTACCCACCTGCGGACCCCAGCGAGCACATGTACGCCCCCAAGTACCTGCTCAAGAACTACAACCAGTTCCGCTACCTGCTGGACAATCCCTACCAGGAGCCCAAGAGCACTGCGGTGGGCGGGCGAAGGAACAAGGGCCCCGAGGGCAGGCCACCTGCAGCCAGGGACAAATTGGACGGGGTTGAAGGCTGAACCTGCGGGATCTCTCGTCCCCTGGCCGGTGGGGTGGTGGCTAACCCTGGTTGCCTTCAGCCTCTTCCTGTCAACTTGGGGTTCTTGAGAGACCAGGACTGGGAGGGAGGGCTCTTCCCTACCCAAGCCCTTGTGCATCAAGGGTTAGATTTTTCAGTTAAACAGAAAACAATTCAAAACACCTCCCTTGCTGCCAGGAGAAGGGAGCAAGCCCAGACATCTATGCAGCCCTTTTGCTACCAGGAGTGCTGTGGCCAGGAGGTGCCACTGGAGAGCGCACGATGGGGCCCAGGGACTGGGACGGGGCCCAAGGAGAGAGGGAAAGGATCCTGTGGGAACCTCCAGGGCCGCCCTGTGAGGCTGGGACTGGTAGAGGGGAGCCCACTTCGGTATCACGGGGCTTTGGGCCTGCAGTGGGAAGAGGGCGTGCCAGCAGGCCCAGCTCTATAAATGGATGCATTTGGGCACAGGAGCAGGGGATCATCTAGCGGGGAGGGGGTGCTGATGAACACTGCCTGGTGTCCTTGGAAGTGTTGACTCAGAGGAAGAGGAGGCCTCGCCCACTGCCCCACAGGACATCACCAGGCTGGGAGGACGGTGCCCAAGGCTGTCAGGCTCCTATCCCTGTAAGCTGACAAAGGCGTGCCATGCCGCCTGGGGATGCCTCCTGAATTCCAACCTGGCCTCGACGTTCCTTCTTATTCTATATTGTCGTGTGGGCTGCCATCACTGTTTGCAGGGACCCCAGAAATTAGTTCTCAGGTTGGGGTGGGCACTGGAGACAAGCCAAGGGTGGCAGGTGTGACCTGGGGCATGGGGAGGTGAAGAGGAACATAAGACCCTTCATCATTCTGCCTCTCCTTCCCTGACACCCCCGCCATCTGGCACCCATTGCCCCAAACTCACCACTACCCCTGGTGGGATCACACTTAGGCCGCTCCTGGAGGCTGGCTAGGGGCCAGGAAGGAGCCAAGGCTCTCTTGGGCCCTAGAAGGGACAATAAGGCCAGTTATATGTCAACCCATTCCTCTTAGTTTTCCTTTGGGGGGGAGAATGTCATTTGTTGGAGTAGATTCTACGCTCTGTAAGAGACCATGAAATACAGAGGTTTGTGCAAGACAAAAGCTTGTTTCTTATTAAATTGTTTAGAGAGAGATGGTCCAGAACTAGCAGGGCAGTTCTGCTTTCCTTCATTCACACCTTCCAATTCTGGATACAGAGTAGCTGCTCCAGCTCCCACTATCACTTGTGCATCCCAGAGCAGAGAAAGGCAAGGAAATACACACCCTTTTCTGTTAGGGCCATGAGCCAGAAATGGCACGATTACTGTTTACTTCTGATGGCTTCTCATTGGCCAGGACCTAGTCACATGGTCACATAAGTACAGCTGCAAGGGAAACTGGGAAGTTGCCTTGTGCCAGATGGATCTCAGCTTGGGAGAGCAGTGAAGGAGAACAGGGAGAATGGGGGGGGTCAAGCAGATTTCCGGGGAGGGGTAGAAATGACTGCTTCAGTTGTAGGATCCTGCTCCTGCCCCTGTCCCTATCTGCCAAGGGCCGAGTGCTGTGGCAGTGACAGGTGTGTGACCAGGAGAGACTGCCCCTCTGAGTGCCCCCAGATGTTCCCTGTGAGGCCAGTATGTGGAGGCTGCCTGTGGAATGGTCCGTTTCTGTGCGTGCGTGTATATTTATGGGCATGGGTGCATGCTTGGTGTGTATTTGTACATGTCTGTATCGATGTGTCCCTGTACATAGACGCCTGTGTGTGGGAGTGGAGTCCCGGCCCAGGCATCCTCTTTCCCACGTCCTCGAGCCTGTGGCCATGCTTCCTGTGGCTCCCCAGGGTGACTGAGGCAGGAAGCCTTTGGGGAGCCCAGAATGCAAGATGCAAGGGATGCGGGGTCTGTCTGTCTGTCTGTCTTCCAGTCTGAGGAATGAGAATCCTCTATCCTCTCAGCCCCTCTGGGCCCCAGCTTTGTCCTCCTACCTGACCCCCCAGCTCCAGAGGGGCTTTTTCTGAGCAGCTCACTGAGGAGATGCCTGATGGGTCGGGAGAGCTGGGGGACAAGGCTGGCATGGGCATGATGTGGGGAGCTGGCCTTGGAGCAGCTGTGTTAGACGGGCCTGAAGCAGGGGAGGAGGACGCAAGGCTCAGGCCTGGCAGGGTTCAGACCCAGTGGCAAGGGGGCAGAAGGAGGGCCGGCGCCAGGGTGCGGGGTGGAAGAGTTTCACATATAACCACAGCATACACTGGCACGGCGGGGGACACGCCAGGGCCACCCCCCACACACACGGAAACCAAGCAGCGTGGACACTGGCACACTGCTTGCCCTGTCACCATATCCAGATGTCTTTCCTGGGAACCTCTAGCCCCAAGGAGGCCTGTCTACATGTGGGTCACGTCAGTGCCAGGGGCGGGCACAGGAGAGCTTTGGGGACAGAGTTGAGGGCATGGGGAAACAGGACTTGCCCCCCGCAGAAGGCAGGGCCCTAGGAAATGTATAATTTAAGGACACCGATAATAGTATTATTTTTTTTGTAAAGGAAAATCAATATGTACATTCTGAAATCATTTTCTCTGTAAATGGTTGGATTTCATTTCACCCTTAAAGGGATGCTTAAAGGAGAAGATAATATTAATAATAAAAACAGCTGTGAAGTCTGAAGGGTGTGTGTGCCTGTGACTGGTTTGTGGGTGCTCCTTATGCTGTGACCGTGCCTGCAGCCTGGGATCGGAGGCACTTCCCGGAGGCCTCCTCTTGCCCAGATGGGTGCTGGCATTTGTCCAAGGGCCACCAGGTATGTCTTGAGGAGCACGTCAGAGATGGAGGGGGAGAGGCGTTCTGAGCCCTGCTTGGGTCCCCTGTGGGTGGCTGGCAACCTCTGGATTAAAGTCTCCCGAGCAGTCGCCAAGGGCCAAGCCCTTTCCGTGTATATCACCTGAGGGTTGGGAGAGCATGGGGGCTCCTGGCCGTGCTCCCCCAGGAAGGAGCTGCTGCAGGGGCTGGGGGTGGGCAGGGAGCAGGGTTGGAGTCCACCGGGTAGAGAGACTGGAGATTAGACACTCCTACCTAGCCAGAAGAAGGCGATAGTGACCCACTTAAACTTCGTCAAATTTACAGCTCTAAAATTTGTGTTTCTATTAGTACATCTTTGCAGCTCATAATGATTACATTCATTGTGGGGAGCTGGTACATGTGCATAACACATCTTCATTCTTTTTAATCTTAGTTGTTGCCCCATCTCTTAGTCCTCCTCCCATGGGTTCTTTTTATTTAATTTTTTTAGTACATGTTTGCAGTACGTGTTTACATTCCTTGTGAGGAATCTAAATTATTTATTTTCCATGCCTTTCCCCTCCCCCCTTCACCCTCCCTCCACCTCTTGCCCCGAACACTTGAGAAGGATCTGTCGCTTTCTATCCCTGCCCCCCAGCACGGGGGATCGAGCTCATGACCTCACGCTTGCCAGGCAGGTGCTTACGCCACTGAGCTAAATCCCCAGCCCTTGTCTTTCTGAGACAGGGTCTCACTATGCCGTTCAGGCTGGCCTGGAGCTCACTTTGTAGCCCAGGCTGGTCTTGAAATCACAACGAACCTCCTGTCTTAGCCTCCGAATGCTGGGATTACAGGTGTGCGCCACCAGGCCTGGCTTGTTTTGCTCTTTATACTTTGGGTTTCTCATATAAGAGGAACCAGGTGATATTCAAGCTTGCACATCTGATTTATGTCACTTCACATTATGGTCTCAAGGCGCATCCATTTTCCTACAAATGACTCGTTTATCCTTCTAAGTTTACAACTTTTAAATCATGTGCTACAGTGAATCATCATAATCACCCTCAATATTTACAGACGTCATATATTAAGTGCTTATTTTGTGCCAATAGAACCTTCAAGGGCACACCCCAAGGACCTGCTTCCTCCAGTTAGGCTCCCACTACCTCCCAATAACCCACTGAATTATCACTCCCTCAGTGGATTAGTCCATTGAAGAGCCCAGAGTCCTCGAGATCTAATCACCTTCCAAAGGTCCTACCTCTGAATCCTGTTGCCATGGAGACCAAACCCTCAACGCATGAGCTCTTGGGGACATTTCATGTCCAAGCCAGAACGTGGAGAGACACCACCACAGAGAGGGACTCCAACCTCACCTACCCACTGAGATGAGGCTCGAGAAGGGCTCCCCATCACATTTGAGACCAACTGCCAAAATGCATTGCCTGGGTCTAATCCCAAGAAAAACTTACATGAACCCAATCCAAGTGGTGACCTGCGCAAAACTGGTTTGTCTCCCGCCAAACCCCTAATTCCTTGCAACCCTGTCCTTCCATAGCATTGGCAGCCTAACCCTGCAGCAGTATCATAAGCCACTTTTCAAGCACCCATTGTAAACTGAAAAGAGCTTCCAGATGCAAAATGCCAACAATGATGCAAATCTTTGTGGTTTTAAGGTTAGTGGCTTTAAACTTGCCCCATCCAGGTGACCAATGTGTGTGATAGTCCATCTGAGACCAGAACTGCCAGGTCAAGTCTGGCCTGCACATTGATCTAGGTTCATGAGTTCAGTTAATGTAAGCCCCTGAGCTATGAGGTTGTTTGTTACACAGCTGAATTGTGGCCACAGATAACTGATACACACTGCTTTTAGTAAGTGACAGAAGAGCCAACCCGAACTAGTAAGGCAGAAAAGGAATTTATTGTCTTGCTGTCAGTAAAGTTCAAGGCTAATAGTGGCTTCTGGTGCGGCTTGAGGCTGAGCTTATTGTCAATTGTCATCTACCTCTCTGTGACTCAGGTCAGCTCTGCTTTTCAATTTGTGTGTACCTATCCTCACAAAGGTTTACCCTTTGCATTAGGCAGGTTTCCATTGCTGCAACAAAACACCTAAGATAGTCAACCATTAGAGAAGAGAGTTTTATTTTGGCTCAGGGTCTCAGAGATTTTAGTCCATGATTGCTTGGTTCCATTGCTTTTGGCCTGCTGTGAAATGGTGGCCAGGAAGCAAAGACAGAAAGAGAGAGGAGGGACTAGGGTCCTCATACCCCTTCCAGGGCCCATCCTCACTGACCGAACTTCCTTCCACTAGGCCCCACCTCCTAAAAGTTTTACCACCTCCCAGTAGAGTCACAAACCTTTCACACATGGGCCTTTGGGACACTTATCTAAACTGTAGAACCCCTCATGCCTACAAGATGGTTGCAGTGGCTCCAGGCTCCACACCATCTCAGCTTCATACTCAGCATGGAAGAAATAGTTCTCTTTGTAAAAATCCTGGGTCTGGAATTCACTGACTTTAAGCCACATAAACATCCCTGAAGAGATCTGTGAAACTAGGTTGGGGCAGAATCTGGTACCTCAGCTGCTCCCATCAGGCCTTTCACCAGGCATTGGCCCGCGGCCAGCTGCGTCTCCTGGGTTTGTACCTGTAGGATGGAGATCTTCATGGCACAGCTCCTCAGAGGTGCTCACGAGGCTGCTGAGGGCTGGGACAAGGCTGACGGTGTCTCCTCACCCACTGTCTCCTTTGATGCGCTGTATGTGACACGCGTCCCACGCCCCTTCTCCAGGCTTCTTCCTTTAGACTCCGTGACTCACCTGTCCCGTGGTGCTCGTCTTCTTGTTTCCTCCCCGGCACTCCTTCCTGGTTGCCTCCCTGGGCTCATTTCTCTCCTGCACCCCATCAATAAGGGGACTCCCCAGGACATGGTCCTGGGCCACTTCTCATTCTACACTTTTCAGTGCTCAGCAAGGTGGGGCTGCCTTCATCTCCCCAGAGTCCTCTCTCCTGAGCGCCCAGCAGCCTTCTCAACTGGTCCCCCAGATACCAATGTCACCTCGAACACTGTGGAGCCAAAATAGAACTCAGTGTCCCCTTTATGGCTCTCCTCCCTTTCCTGTGTTCACCCCATCCTGAACCCTCACTACCCAATCAGCTCAGCTGGAAATCTGGAGGGACCCTTGGATGCTAGTGGCAGCCACCACTGTAAGATGCCTACTGTGTGCCAGGGATGATTATGATGAGCTTCTCAGAGCTGGAGCTCCAGATCCCCAGCTGCTGATCGTGTGCCCTGAATGGGCTCTTGAGACTCAGCACTGGGTAAGTGGGAATCATGATTCCTGCCTTTTAAGTGTTGGCTGCTGCTGTGTTAAAGGATGCATGTCAAAAACTGGACATGATCATACGCGCCTGTAATCCCGGCATCCAAGAGGTTGAGGCAGGAGGATTGCTGTGAGTTTGAGGCCAGCCAGGGCTACATAATGAGTTTAAAGCTAGTCTGGATTACATAGGGAAAGTCTGTCTCAAAAACAAACAAACAAATGAATTCACAATAAAGGCATAGAGGTCCATGCCTGTAATCCCAACACTAGGGAGGCTGAGTCAGAAGGATTGCCAGTAGTTCAAGGGCAGCCTGGACCACATATAGAGTCCCTGTGTGTCAGAACAAAACAACAAAACGAAACATAAACTACATGACACATTGCCTTTAGTCCCTCTCAAAATACTCTGCCTCACTTTGAATGCACTTAGCCCATTGTTCTTGCCACTTTCTGAAACAGTTCTGGAAGTCCTCTTTCCAGAATGTCTTTATGCGGTGTGATCAAAAATATGGTGAACACAGCTGCTGAGCCATATTCATCCAGTGGAAACACAGGCTCCTAAAAAGATGATGCGTCCTCATCCGCCTCATTCCCTGGACTTGGCAGCCTGCGGCTTCTGGCTCCTCCCCAAAGTCAAAGTGAGCATGGGAGGTAAACACTTTGAATAGATTTGGGACATTAAAGGCAGCCCCAAAAGCACAACTAAAGACCATCACAAAAGAGGACTACCAGGACCACTTCGGAGAGTGGCAAAAATAATGAGACGAGTGTGTTGGAAGGGTAGGATAATATTCGGACGGGGAAAATGGCAATGTATCATTCACAGCAGTAAAGTATTTTAAAGTCACCGTATTTTTTGATCACATAGTGCTTCCGTTACTTCAGTTACTCCCATGAGGCTGCCGGGAGTAGTCACCGGAGTGTCACCTGTCTTCTCTCGTGGGGCTGATTGGCACTTGGAAGGGTCCCTTCCTTTTTTCCAGCCTGTGACACGAGATGGAAACCCTGGATTTAAGGAAATGAAGGGCGGACGGTTTTTTTTTCCAAAGGCTCTGCTCCTTCCAGGTCCAACCCCTCTCACGGTGCTGTGCTGCCCCCTGGTGGTGAGCTAGCCCTCGGGTGGCGGTACCGTGCCACCCGCGTCCTCTGCTTCCCCTTCCTTCTCGTTTGGTGCAATTTAGGGTGGGAGGCAGCTTTTACAAATACACAGTAAAGTGGAAATACAAATATAGAAACATCATGATCACAAGACTCTATAAAAATCAAGCCTAAGAAATAACGCAGCATAAGGAAGGGAGGGCGCCCGCCCTCTTCTCCCCTCTTACAGATGAGAAAAAGAAGCTCCCAGAACTTGCTCAGCAGTTGGCCACACTTGGAGGATGGACACCAATGGAGAGCGCAGGAGGCCCCTGCCTTCCTCACTGTGCTGTCCCCCACACTCTGCCAGGGCTAAGTCCACTCTGACTTGTGCTCATGGGCTGTGTCCCCTCAGATGCCGTCCCAGGCCTCAAACTCACATTCATGGTGACAGCACATATTGATATCTGTTCCCTGGCTTGTCCCTAAACAGTCAGGTCCTAAGGGCCTCAGGGCAGCCACTTCCTTAGTTAGGATTCTTCTGTGCCCTCTGCCCCACTGAGGAAGGAGGTCCAGCCACTTGTGACAGTGGGACACTTTGCAGGGTGATGTCATCCACATCCTTGGGGACAATACTGGCTCTGTCCTCACTCATCTAATAAGAAGGGCCTCGTGGCAGCTTCTGGTTGATGGGTTTTCTGAAGTAAGGCTTCCCTCCTCCACCTGAGAGAGAGGCTGTGAGTGATTCCCCATCAGAGTCTGCACAGGGAGTAGGAGAAAGTCCCTTCCGCTTTCTAGCTCTCACTGGGCCCGTGGGACACCGCAGGCAGGAAAGGCCACTCCGCCAGCATCTCAGCATAATGGCATCTGTGGGTCAAGTTCTAAGATCGAGAGACTCAAGAAAGGGCCTGGATTACGTGACAATATCACAATTCATCACCGCTGAATCACAGGCCCCTCTGCCCCCTGGAATGTCTTTCCCTTAATCCCTAGTGTTGCAACTGCCCCCATCCTGACCTGCAAATGCAGAAACCATCCCCCACTTTCCTTTCACTTCCTTCCAGTTCTGGACAGTCTATTCTCCCTGTGGGGTTGCCGCCAGCCCGATCTGTGTAAATTGGGAAAGGGCTCCTTTCCTCAAACCACTTTACTTCCATGTATTGGAAAGTTGTCATGAGGTACTGATTTTGTTAGAAACATACAGCTTCACAAGGTCGCCCAGCCTCTACATTCTCTACCTGATCCTATCATATACACGCTCAACTTCAGTCTATGGCTCCCCATCACCATAGCGCCAAGGGAGTCCTGGAACAGCTTCAGGGAGTTCCGGCTACCCTATCGTACTGCTCGTCCCATGCCCTTGGACAGAAGTAGGAGGCTGACTTACCAGCATCCCATCTGCCTGCAGGCTGGGCGGCAGGGAGAGGGATGAGAAGAGGAGGCGCAAAGAGAAGCAAGTTCTGGTGGTCCCTGGGACGACCTGACCTGAGAAGACTGCAGGGAGCTGTGACCCATGCACTCCAAGTGATCTCAGCAGAGCTGAGATGTGGGAGAGGCCACTCTGATCCAGGAATC
>RJWT010046434.1:0-11459 GCA_004365215.1 Cuniculus paca | reverse complement strand
TTGAACTCATGACGTTGCACTTGCCAGGCAGGCGCCTAGGCCGCTGAGCTAAATCCCCGGCTCTTGTGTTTTTGAGACAGGGTCTCACTACGCCATTCAGGCTGGCCTTGAGCTCACTTTGTAGCCCAGGCTGGTCTCGAACTCACAACGATCCTCCTGTCTCAGCCTCCCGAGTGCTAGGATTACAGTCATGTGCCACCAGGCCCGGCTTGTTTGTCTTTGAGATAGGATCTCACAATGTACTTCAGGCTGATCTGGAACTCACTGTGTACCCTAGACTGGCTTCCAACTTGCAGCAATATTTCTGCCTCAGCCTCTCAAGTGCTGGGGTTACAGATGTGTGCCACCAGGCCTGGCCAACCCTACTTTTAAAATATCCAGAAGCTTATCACTTCTGCAACTATCATTGTTACTATCTTAATCCAAGCTACATCTCATCACAGATTATAGCAGAATTTTCAACCTCAACCCTATTGACATTTAAGGCCAGCAGTATTGGGGGGAGAGGCATCCTGTGCAATATACATCATAAGATGTTCAGTAGTATCCTTCACCTCTGCCCGCGAGGTGCAATAGAAACTGACCCCCACAATTATGACAACCAAAACTGTCACCAGATATTGCCAAATTGTTTCTTAGTAGACAAAATTGCCCCAGTTGAGGACAGCTGAACTACAGCAATATCGTCCTATTCTCTTTGTTTCTTTATTTGTTTTCCTTCAGTTTATTATCTACCAGTGTATCGTGTAAAACGTAAATCAGGTAATGTCATTCTATTCGAGACCCCTGCAGTGTGCCCCAATCTCCTGCCAGCTGTTATGGTGTATGGCAGAAAGAAAGAAAGAGCAAGAGGCAAAATGGTGGTCCAGCAGGGATCTGGAATGACCAGTTGTTCACAAGAAACTAAAGACCATGAGGCAGCCAGAACCTCAGCATTTATTGATTGAGGAGGGGATTATCAGATGCCTCAGAAGGCAGTGATGATCTTAAACTAATGAGGATCTTGCCCTGGAGCATCTTTAGTCTTAGTAGTCTTAATCTTAGTCTTAGTTTAGTTTTAGTCTTAGTAAGTGGCAGAGGATGGCCCACCCCTAATGGGATAATGGGAAATCTTGAAAGGGCGATACCAAAAATCCCAAGCCTCCCTTCATCCCTTAGGGAAGTATGTAAAACTAGCCATTGTGAATTTGTGGTCCTCAACCTCATTCCTTTGTTTAAAACCTTCCTGTGGCTTACAGCCTCATGTGGGTCAGTCTGTAAATACATAGAGACCCCTTCCTTACCAACTCTCAGGCACACACGTACATGCATATGTGTACACATGTACACAAAGAACAATTTCAGGCATGTGTCACCAAAAAAATTTGCGCTTTTTTTTTCTTTGTGCAAATTGAAAAGTGTTCTCCTTATTAGGTGGATCCAACCGTTCCGCTGCTTTATTTTCCACCACTGCATCTTCTGTCACAACTTTACATGTTGTATTTATTGAGTGAATGGTAAAGTGAGAAGTATGATTGTAATAATGTGTATTTAGTAGCAAATTACTAGAAGTGCATCTAACCTAGTCTGAGAATGTCAAGAAAGCTTAGCACCTCACCTAACCACAGAGATTCTGTAAAAATCTGCCAGAAAAAAATGACACCTAATAAGACTTGATCTTGTAGTGGAGAAAAAGAAAAAGAATATTAACAGTAAAGGCCAAGGAGAAGTTGAGCAAATGATAGGTTTATTTTTGAAGTGACAGCATAGTACCTCCAGGAGGAAGTTGTTCTATCAGGTAGTAAGGAAAGATGAGGCTTGATCTCTAGACAGACATCAGGCAGTAAAGATTTGGGAAGAGTTAGTAAGCAAAAATGAAAACATTTACACGTTAGAACTAGAAGGAAACCTTTAGATTTAGTCTGATAAACTAGAGAAACTTCTTAAACAAATCCCATAGAGAAAAATCTAGGGGAAAGTTAAAAACAAAATGGGAGATTGCTGATAATTTTCTCTAAGACAAGGAAGGGCTGAGGATGTAGCTAAGTGGTAGAATGCTTGCCGAGCATGTGCAAGGCCTGGGTTCTATATCCAGTACAGAAGGAGAACAGAAGAAACCTACTATCTAAGGCAAGGAAATACATGAGATAGGGTCTTAGTCACCTGCATTTTAGGATTCTCCAGTGCTTTTATCTTGTTTAGGATAACTATAGAAATTGTTCTTTGACAGGAATTTATATAGGTTCTAAAATGAATTTAAATTTTATGTTTTAGAAAAATAGATTCCAAATTAGATCTCTGAAGGACAAAAAGGTATAAAGTAAGGATTATGATGTTTTCTCTCATTCTTACACTTTTTGTTAGAGATTGTACTGTATATGAACATGTTTTTAGCTAACTGTAATAGTCATCTATGGCAGTATAGCAAAAGATCCCAAAACTTCATGGCTTAAAACATGGTTACTTTTCATGATCCTGCAAGTGACTGGGAAGTTATTCTGCTAACTTCACCTTGACCTAATCAGTCGTCAGCTGGCCTGGGACCACAGGGCACAAAGTGGCCTTAGGAACTGTCTGAAGCTATTTTGCAGGGAATTGGTAGGCTCCTTCTTCCTTTCCTCACCCATACCGTCCTCTCTTTTCATTCTTTTTCTTCCTTGAGGTTTTTAAAGTGGCAGCAAGAATGTTCCAAGAGGGCAAAAATGAAAGCAGCACGCCTCTTAAGGCCTAGTCTCAGGAGATTCACATCATCAGTTCTGTTGTATTCTTTGACACTATTATGATTGCAAATTAATTCATTTAAACCTTATAACAAGCCCAGCATGGTGGTGCACACCTGGAGGCTGAGGCAAGAGGATCGCTGCAAGTTTGAGGCCAGCCTAGGTTACAAAGTGAGTTCAAGGCCAGCCTGAACTGCATAGAGAAACCCTGTCTCAAAAAGACAAAAATAAAATAAAATAAAAATAAAACACTAGGGATGTAGCTCAGTGTGAAGGCCCTGTGTTCAATCCCCAGTTTTTCAGGGGAAAACCCCTCATAACAGTGCTATAGAAAGTAGATACTTCATTATCCTTATTTTTAAAATGAGGACACTAATGTTCCAGTTTTGCTACAGCACCCAACACCCCACTCCCCTGCAAGCCACCAGATATGGGATTTCAGTGTAATTTCCTGTCAACAAACTCTGGGATATTAATTTATCTGAACCTGTTTGCTTGTCTGTAAAATGGGACTTAACAGCACTATACAGATTATTTTTAGAATCAAATGAAATCATTTCTTAAGTGCCTAACATAATGCCTGATAACTCACAAGTACTCAGAAATGTTAATTTCAACACCTCTCTCTTTCCCTTCTCAGGTTTCTTTATTAGATGAGAAAATGTTTTTATACATGCTATTTGTCTCATCATTTTAAGTAAAACCTGAATGACCTAGACTAGAGTTATTATTAGAGGAGACAGTGATTAACATTCCAGTAGCTGAGCAGTAATAAAAAAAATTCCATTTTGATAGGATTAGTTATTTTAAGACTGCAGTTTGAGCTGTTCTACCCTAAGGTGTTAGGGGGTGATGATCACTTAATGTATTACTCTTCCAGAGATTATTTACATTTTTAGAGGAAATAAAATGCTAATAAAAGAATAGGACAAGAGAATTGTAGGTTTTGAGGCAAGTCAGTGAGGAAGTCATGATTAGGAAAGAGATCTTTTCAGTGATGCTCTTTGCCCTGTGTCTGCCACTATGGATCTGCCCTGGCAGTTATGAAGTAATTCATCATATTTTGAATATAGATTTGGGTTTTTATATGGGAAAACAAAGAGATGCCTTTTAATAAATTCATTTGGGTATATGACATTCAGATTAGCATGAATGTAGTTACTGCACTGTAAATTTGAACAACAGTGCTGACAAAGGGAAGTTTGGACCTGTTAGGAGCCCACTCCCACCGCTGTTTATATATTGAAGTCTTAAATCTCAGTACTCAGAATGTGGCTGTATTTGGACATAGGGCCTTAAAGAGGTGATTAACTTAAAGAGATGTTCAGGACCCTAATTCATTATAAATAATATCTTTGTAAGAAGAAAAAATTTGAATACATGTGGACACAGCAGAAACAGGCCACATGAGAATGTTCCAAGAAGGCAGGGATTCGCAAGCCAAGGAGAGAGTCCTCACGAGAAAGCAAATCAACCAACACATTGTTCTTAGACTCGTAGATTCCAGAAATGAGGGGAAACATATTTATGTTGTTGTAGATTAGCTACCTAATCTGTGATATTTTGTTGTGGCAGGGCCCATTTTATACTTTTACATATGCAGTTTAATATCTGTCTTTTTTTTCAAGACCAGAAATGTTTATTATAAGAAAACAAATTAGGAATGGATTATAGAGCTGTGTTCTCAGGAAATAATCAAATAGGTTATACTATCTGACATTTTAAACCAACCATTTTAGAATTATCCTGTATTTTGCCACCAAGGCAATACCGTTTCTTTGCATTTCTCTGTCTCTTTTACCCTAATCTACAGCACCCTATTCAGTTCCATCATACATGCATACCTGTAGCTGGCTCTTCTACCTTTCCTCCCTGTATCTTTAACAAGCTTTAGTTTTTTTTTTAAATAATAGGCAAATCTGTGTTGTTTTTCTAGCTTCATTAAAAAAATGAGTCAGCCAGATGAAGGAAAGAAAAAGGCCTTACTGTTTATTAGGTACCTATTTTATAATATGTACTGTTACAATTTTGCATAAAACATCTCCTTTAGTGAGAGAAGAACAGAGACCCAACTGAGAAAAAGAAATTTGGAAAGCAATTGTGATAGCCTTGTGACATCTCCTTAGAATTTGCAGTCTCTAGCCAGTGCCCTACTCTGTGTCCTTAACACTGCCATCATCAGAGCTGCAATGTGTGGTAGTTACAAAAAAACACTAATTATTTAAATTTTTAGGCATAAGTCATGTTAAAATGTGAAAATAGCATATCTCTGGGGTATGTGTCCATTAGGATGGGCCTAGTAACAGCATGAGGTACTAGCATTTCTGAGGAATTATTGACAGTCCTAAATAATTTGCATGTGCATGTCCCCTTCTTAATGGAGAGTAACTAAAGGAAAAATGGAAAAAGTTGCTGAATGGACCATTACATGATAATTCTGGAAAAGTGACAGCTACTGTGAGAATGAGGAAAGCATATCTGGGCTAATGTAAGGCATGTTCCATCTCACGGTGAAAAGATTTCCTTGGGATTGGAATGCTAAAGGAGGCCAAGGGAAAGGAGCTAGTTAACATAGAAGGGATCAGGCTGTGAGTCAAATGTGGATTGAGATGTATTTCTGTACATCTCTTGGATGAAGAATGACTTGTATATTTTAAAAGAATTACATATGATGGAGACCTTACAAGTATCAACAAGTATTGGGGGTTAGGACCTCAACACTGTTTTAGATAATATAATTCTACTCATAACATCTGCAAGCCTTTGTTTTATAGGTAAGAACACAAAGGCCAAGGAAGTATAAAGAAGTTATTTAGATGTTCCAGCTGTCTAGGAACAGAACCTGTATTAAAACATAGGTCTACTGACTGGCCCAATGCTTGTTCACCCATACACTTTATACCAGAATACACAATTGACTACAGTATAGTGAGGTTCAGATCAAGTATAGTACATCTTTGCATTACATTATTTTAGCCATCTGTCATGTACCTTCTGTTGATCAAAGAAGAAGAAATTATATATGGATCAGAATTAATCCATTTCAATCACATAACTTTAAGTGCATTGTACATTAATATTACATTAAAACCATTTTGTATGTTCAGTTCAGAAAGGAATGTAGTCACAGCTATCTGCTTGCTAGAGAGTAAGCACACATACATAGTGTAGTATAGGCCAAGTAGTGGTTGGCCTGGAGACCATGCATTGACCCAGAACTGTACCTTACCTGTCTCAGCCGTCTTTATGGGCAGTAGTTCATCCAAATGTGATAATCAAACTTTGATACAGGCTCTAGACTCAAGATTCACTAATTTTGTTTGATGAATTATCTTTCTAAGTCTGAAATCTTATTTCTTTAAAGGAAGGGATAAGATTTTTTTTTAAATTCCATGTATCTACAGGATTTTATGATTCTGAGACCCTCTTGGTTTTGGTGCATCTGTTGCTAGAGACAATACATTTTACTTCATGCTAACAGGTATCTGAAAAAGCCCTAAACAGAGAACTACTTGGCCAACCTGAAATAGCATATGTGGTTGTTAATATCGGATAGTTAAACAATACCTACCAAATGGTTCTTTCCAACTTCATAAATCTGTCTTTGGGTGCAACCTAGTATAATATATGCTTGATTACAAGGGGAATATTTCTAGACTGCTGTACTTCTATCACAGTATTTCCTACCCTTATCCACAGTTTTGCTCCTACATGGCTTCCTTCACCTTCAGTTAGATACCAGAAAATCTCAGTGATCCTCCTTCCAATGTATCATCTAAAGGTCTATGGTAGCCTAACACAGTGGCACACTGCATACACCAATCACCTCATTTCATTTCGTCACATAGACATTGTGTTATCTTACCACCACAAGAAGAGTCAGTCTAGTACAAGAAGATGTTTTGAAGAAGAGCTCACATTCATATAACTTTATTGTAGTGTATTATTACAGTTGTTCTATTTTATTATTAGCTATTGTTAATCTCTCCCAATGCCACATTTATAAACTTTATCATAGGTATAGGTATGTGGGGAAAAGCAATATAGTGAGGGGTCAGTACTGTCGGTGGATACAGGCATCCTGTGGGGGCCTTGGAACATACTGTATCTTCTAGGGATGAGGGGGTACTACCATACAATTACTGGCCAGATTACTGGGTAAATGCCTAAATTTAAGACTATACTCCAGAGATAACATAACATTCTTTGCCATTGGCATACCAGAAACTGAATTTAATTGTACCACCTTTGAAAACCCCCCCACCCTGCTTTTTGTTCTGTCTTTTGTGTACCTTTTGTAGTAACCAGCCACCAAGATGGCCCCCAGTGATTTTTACCTTTTGTTATTCATGCCCTTGGAAAGTTTCCTCCAGACTAAACAGAACTGACCTATGTAATCAATAGAACATTGTGTTAATGAGGGTGCATAATTTCAAAGACTGAGTCATAAAAAACACCTTGCCTTCCATTTTACTTTCTTGGATCATCCTGGGGAATGTCAGGAAGATCATCATGCAACCCTGTGGAAAGATCCAGATAGTAGTAAGGAACTAAGGGCTCTTCCCTGGCACTGGCAGTGACTTGCTTAGCATATGAGTGAGCCACCTTGGAAGAGTATCTTGTTGCCTACCAGGCCTAGTTGACTTGTCTGTCCCTGTGCTAGGTCTACCCATTTTTGCTGCTTCTGACCACAAGAATTTTATGAAATAATATTTAAGTTACTAAGTTTTGGGAAAATATGCACCAATAGATAAAATAACTTTTGTTGACTCTGACCCATTTTTCAGATCACATGTTCCTATCTTTATCTCTCAGTAAATTTTTAGTTACTAAAGGCTGGGAAGTTTGTATTTAACTCATTTTTGTGAGGTTTATAAAGATTATTGCAGTGCCCTGTAATAATCAAATTGAATGTGTGTTATGGCTTGTATCTCAATGTCCCCCACAAAGCCTTATGTGGTCATAGGTGGAGTTTTTCAGAGGTGGCCGGATTTAGAGTGTGCGAACATGGATTAAGGGTGTGATGCTGGGATTAAAGGTGTGGATAATGAAGACTTTACCCTGGATGCTAGTGGTACCAATCAACAGGCTTACAACCTGGATGCAATATAAGGGGAAAAGAAAAAAGGCAGGCTTGCTGCTGCTGCTTATTGCCTCATTGTTTCATGCCTGCCTTGCCTTGGACTGTTTCTCCTCTGCTATGTCTCTATGCAGTGCTACCCTGCCTTAGAGCTAGCTGATTATGGCTGAAACCTCCTCAAACTGTGAGCTAAAAATAAGCCTTTCCTCCTTTAACTTTGGATGTCAGGTGTTTTGTCCCAGCAGTAAGGAAAGTAACTACGACAATGTGATTAAGTTCTTTTCAAGGCTAAAACACCTAGGTTGGTCCTATTGCTTCTGTTTGGAATGGTGGAATTTATCTCCTTTTCTTGCTGGGAAACAAATACAGTATTTTACATGAGTTTCCTTAAGAATTTAGAGTACTTGAAATATATAAATGAAATCAAAATGCAATTATGATGTAACAATCTAACAATGATTTAAACAAATAGAAGGAAAGACACAGGACCAAGAAAAACAGTTATCGGAGCTGATAGTTGACAAATTCACTAAAGGATGTCCTTTTTTGCTTACTTGCCATTATTCTGTATTTAAAAGTAATTTCAAACTTATAGGGGATATGATGTAGCCAAGTGGTAAACCACTTGCCTAGCATGAGCAAGGCCCTGAGTTTGATGCCTAACACTAAAAAGTAATAATTTCAAACTTATAGATACATCAGGGGAAAAAAACAACATGTAGAGTGCCTGTATACCTTCTCCATACATTAACCTATCATAAAGATTTTGTCTCATTTGCCTTCTTACTTGTGCTTATGACCATTCTTGTTTCTTCTCTCAATACATGTATATATGTAGATGCACATGTACTGCACCTACTCTGCCTATTTTTTCTGTGTCATTTAAGCATAACTTTGATACATTATATCCATGCATCCTAAATTCTTTTTTTTTTTTTGTGGCACCAGGAATCGAACTCATGACCTTGCACTTGCTAGGCAGGCGCTTAGGCCACTGAGCTAGATCCCCAGCCCTGCATCCTAAATTCTTAGAGGTATAACAACTATACTGAGCAACTTCAGTAGATTTTGCCCTGATCCTTTACTGCTAGTAGTTCAAGTTTCTCAATTGATCAAATAATGTCCTGTGTATCAGGCATCAAATAATGCCCTTCTTTCCTAGTATGGGATCCTCTCTATGGTCATGTAGTTGTAACATTGCGAGTCTTTCTATTAGTTTATGGTATTGTTATTTTGGAAGAATAAAGGCCCAATCTCGCCCCCTTTTTAGTAGAATACTCCATGTTTTGGGTTTGTCTAATGTTTCCTTATAATTAAATTCAGATTGTACATTCAACAAATATCCTTTTAAATGTTCTAAAATGTGAAAATAGTATTTGATCCAAAAAATCAATTTGAAACAAAATTTAGGTCAAATATGGACTTTGAAAGAACTATTAGACATAAAAATGAAAAACTAAAATGTGCTAAGAATCAACTTCCTAGAAAATATTTACAGAGCCAGACCCTAGCCTTTTCCCATGAGTCAGCGCCATTCACAGACTGTGGGGGAAGAGAATAAGAAATCAACAAGAAGCAAACCAGCACCATGCGAGGGGCCACTGCCAGCTGGGAGACAGCCAGATCCCAGCCCCTTCCAGTGTGCAGGATGGGAAACAAGAGGAGCCAACACCCCCCCACCCCCCGACCCCCGCCCTCCCCACCTCCTGTAAGCGACCAGCTGATCTGGAAAAACACAGACTGCCATAGCTATTGAGGTGAAATGCAATTTGATGCTTGTGGTGTTTGGTGTTTCACTGACTTTGCAGGTATAGGGCCAGTGGTCTGATCATTTATTTGGAGGATGATGGTAGGCAATGTGGCATCTATGGGGGATGTCCTTCTGAAGGTGGTAGCCATTGTGAATTTCCTGTTATCTTGTTTTGAAGTCCTGTATCATTTTAATTGTTTTGTTGGGTTGGGTTTTATTCTGTTTTGTTTTGCTTGATTTTGTTATATCCGATGACATGGGTGGCTATTTCAAAGATAGCAAGTTATATTATGGTAGCCATTTTGGATTTACTGTTGTCTTGTTTTGAAGTCCTTTATTGCATTCATTGTGTTGTTTTTATTGGTTCTATTCTGTTTTGTTTGATTTTTACTATGTCTGAAGTTATGGGTAGCTATTTTGAAGACAACAAGAGGCATTATGGTAACCATTGTTGATTTCATATTGTTTTGAACTCCTGTGTCACTTACACTGGTTTTTTTAAATTGGCTTTGTTCTGTTTTGTTTTGCTTGATTTTATTCTCTTTAAAATAAAAAAAAACATTTACAATAAGATCATTTTCAGTCTTTCAAATTATTATAAATGATTGATTCAACAACTGGGTTTTTAAAAATCAAGAACTCTTTTAGCATTAAAGTGACTTTAGATAGCTTTATTTGGCTTTATCCTGTACTGTGCTTTCCAGGAAGCCAATAGTACGTTTCTGTAGAAACAAAGGATTTTCTTCCAACTTCTGGGAAACTTATTCATTGAGCATTACTAAATTCTTATTACCTGGCAGACACTGAGGTGGACCCTGGGAATATAAAACAGACTCAGTATGCCACACTGTGTGTTAAAAGATCATAAGAGAGACTAACAAGCCACATAGAGTGGGAAGAACTTCCACTGCAGGAAATGCCCCCTGGAAGGGGGAGGTGTTAATGCATAAATGCCCCTTTCTGCCCAAAGAGGGCAATCCATGTTGTTCCTTGTAAAGAGGCACATCTGTCTATAAAAAAAGAAAATGCTGTTGCTTAGTATTTTTTTGAACCTATTTTGGTGCATTAAAAAATGACAGACCACAGTGAATAATACAGTCAATTCCTTCCAGAGATTTGAGGATGAGATAGATTATTTTTTAATGCTCTAATTTTTTAATTGTTGCAATTGTTTTGTTCTATATTATCTTCCCCAGGGACGCACTTTTTTCTTACATTACAGTGCTTAATTTTAAATTATGTATCTATTTATACATCTTTCCGGATAGTTACATGGGTGTCTTACTTTTTTCTCTTTTCTGAGACAAAATACCCAGCACCCAAAGTTAAAGGAGGAAGGTTTATTTAGCTCACAGTTTGTAGATACTTCAGTCCACACTGGCTGGCTCCAACGCAGGGTGGCACATGGCAGAGGGGCAACAGTTCATGGCAGGGGAAGACAGCAAAAGCAAGAAAGAGGGAGACAGCAAAAGCAACATGGGAGGTAGGGTGAGGGATAAGCTTCTTTTCATCCCTTATATTGTATGCAGGTTAACCACCCTAGGGCAAGTGTAGCACTCACACTTAATCCCAGCATTGGACCATGAATCAGTCACAAACTCTAGCAGCCCACCCCCGTGACTGCATGAGGCTTTGAGGGTACATATAGACACAAACTATAACAATGGGTGAATGCATCAATATTATTTTAAGGTAGAAAATTTTTTTAATGTCTGAAGACAACTCTGTATCTTCTGATGTTATGATCATAGTTTCGGCTTTATTCCTGACTGTCCCATGTGTCAAGATCTAGGCAGTTCATTTTATCTGAAGACTAATGTGTTCACCACATTGTTGAGTCTGATTTCTGTTAGGGAATGTCATTATACATGGACTGCTGAAAATACCAAAACTTAAGGCTGGAAGTAAATACTGTTATGCTAACTTTGGG
>RJWT010046433.1:0-11456 GCA_004365215.1 Cuniculus paca | reverse complement strand
GGAAATGGTGCCACTGGCTGTTTATGCCGAGCCGGGGGGGGGGGGCAGGTAGGGCAACTGGCCTGCAGGTTTGCAGCCTTGGGTACTGACCTGGACCCCTCCTGCCCTCCTGAGCTTTAGGAGAAGCCTGGGTGGACTGAGAACTGATGGCTGGCAGGAAGGGGAGGCACAGGAAGGCCCTGGGGTCAGCCCTGAGGGAATGGGCTCTGGAACCCTCCCCTGTAGGCTGGACTGGACACTTGCCTGGTGCGGGTGGAAGGATGTGCTTCCGCTGCAAGAGCGACCGTGTGAGAAGAGCTGGTGTCCGAGCCCCGACATGCACGTCCCTTCATATGCTGGGCACACACTAAGCCCCCACTGCCGGTGTGTCAGGGAGGCCCTCCCAGCCCTACCCGGGGGAAGGGGCACAGTGGCCTTGGGTGTCTCCAGCAAGCCTGCCCCTCCTGGGACTTGTCCTGCTCTTCTGCATGCTCATGAGCACAAGCACTGCAAGAGGCTGTGGTCCGCAGGCAAGTCACTAGACTTCTCTGGGCCTCATCACTAAATGGTGCTCAATCGTCCACCGTGGTAACTGCTCATCCCATAACACACAGCCTTCATGGAGATCTGAGGGTCGTCCGCTGGGGCCAGCAGTGTTTGTGGAGCTGCTGCCGGGCACAGGGCTCTGGGGTGCACCTGTCAGGGTTCTCGCCTTGCAGGTGCTCCAGTGTTTCCCCAGGCACTGTGTCTCTTGATGTGGCCACAGTCAACAAGCACATTGCCACACACGGCGGCGGGGGATCCAGCACAGGGAGACTCCGCGGGCTCGGGGACAAGGCAGCTGGAGCCGCTCTCAGGGAGGGAAGTGCACAGGCAGTGCCAAGCAAGGAGTGATCCCCACCCTCTGAGAAAGTGCACCCACCCACCCCACCCCACCCCAGCCACCACCACTGCTGCAGCTGCCAGGGTTTCCCTGTCACCTGTCACCTGTTCCCTGTGAGGGAAGGGGCCAGCTGGCACGGTGAGGATCAGGGCCAGAATTCTGGCACCAACTCTGCTGCGTAGTCACCGTGTAACCTTGAGCGAGTCGCTTAATCCTGCAGAGCCTCAGTTTCTGATCTGTGTGCTTGGAATAATAATCTCAAGTACGCAATAATCTTCGCCTCTCGAGATCGTCATGAGGACTACATCAGACAACTCGCATGACAATGGCTTTGGAAAGCTACGTTTTATTAAAGGGAAGGTTAACGTTTGTTGACCTCTCCATGAGACCCATCCAACCTGCCAACCTAAGGAAGGGACACCCCATCTGACCCCTCTGCTCCTCTCCTGCAGTGCCGCCCGATGACCCCGTCATCCTGGGGGGACCTGTGATCAGCCTGCGGGCCGGGGACCCCCTCAACCTCACCTGTCACGCAGACAACGCCAAGCCTGCAGCCTCCATCATCTGGCTGCGAAAGGGCGAGGTCATCAACGGGGCCACCTACTCCAAGGTGAGTCCGGCAGGGAGGGGCAGTCACCTGGTCTCTCCACAGCTCTCCTCTGTCTGCCTGGAGTTTCTGTCTCTATCTTTTTTTTAATATTTCACCCATGTCACTTTGTCTCTCATGCCATCCCTCTCCCACTAGAGTCGTCCTCTCTGCCCTAGGGTAACAGCTAGACAAGATGAAAACCACAGAACAGGTCATGGTCATAAGAGACTCAGGAATTACCAAAATACAGGAGGCTGAGCCACACATACCTGTGATCCCAGTATTTGGGAGGCTGAGGCAGAAGGATTGTCATGAGATCAAGACCATTCTGGGCTACATAGGAAGACTCTGTCTCCCCCTGCCAAAAAAACCAGCATGCTGCTATGACCTGAATTGATTGTGTCCTCTCAAAACTCACAGGTTAAAATCATAACTCCCCCTGGTATTGGTGTTGGGAAGTAGGGTCTTGGACAGGTGATGGGATCATGGGGGGGGGCCGTTGTCAATGGGATTAGTGTCCTTATGAAAGAGAACCAAGGAAGACCTCTTGCCCTTTCCACCATGTGAGGATGCAGTGAGAAGACAGTCATTAATAAACCAGGTTTCTGGGTCCTACTCCACAGTGATATCTTGGCCTTGGACTTCCTAGGCTCCAGAACTAGAAGCAATAAATTTCTGTGGATTATAAGCCACCCACTTCATAGTATCTTGATATAGAAACTTGGATCAACTAAGACAGATGCCTAATTAATTTGATTTTCAAAAAAAAAAAAGTAAATTTTTAGTATAAGTATGTCCTAAATATTGCATGGAATATATTAACGGACCACACTTACACTAAAAAATTATGCTTTGTCTGAAACTCAGATTTAACTGGGCAACCTGTGTTCTTATTTGCTAAATCTGGCCTCCTCCACAGAGCAGCCAAGTGAGACTTGTTAGGTTCTGCTATGTCCTGGTTCCTGACTCAGGGGCCAGGGAGTCAGAAATCCAGCCCCCAATCTCTCACCATGTCCTGGGTCCTGCTGCACGCTTCCCTAATTCACACATAGCACCGTGGCAGGAGGTGCTCAGAATTGGCCTCTGGCCTAATTTTTTTTTTATTTTTTTCCTGTCATGGGGTTGGAACCCAAAGACACTCTACCACTGAGCTACATTCCCAGTCCTTTTTATTTGTGTGCGTGTGAGTGTGAGTTACTGTCTTCACGGCTTGGGGCCTGGCAGTCCCAGGAATGGAAGAATGGGCCACCTCTCCCAGAGTTAACTGATTCCTCCAGGAAGAAAATAACCAAGTTTAATACGCAAACCTGCTGGTCCATGCCTCTGCACGTGTAATAGCTGGTGCCCATAGCCCAGGCACTACCCCCAGGGCCAGTGTCACAGACTCTAGGCCAGCAGTGTCAACCCCATGGCACATGTGCCACAGCGGGCTGTGTGTGTCATTGAAAAGAGCATCACTGCTGTAGGCCAACCCAGACCCCAGAGCACACTGAGGTCATCCGAGCTGACCTATCGAACACCTCGTCCACTGCCACCCACTCCCTCCCCATCAGCCATGGTACAGGCTCAGCCACACTCTCCGTTACTCCCTCTCCCCTGGTGACCCCAAAGCTCCCTGCATGGCCCGCAAGGCGTGACACCCTGGCCTCTCGGGAACTGTGTAATAAACCATCTTTACCATGCAGTGTCCTCCTGATCTGTCGGCCTCACTATGCCTGCGTAAAAGTGAAATGCTGGGTGCCTTTTGAAACTGTGCCCATAAAATGGTCTTCCAGGAAACTGCAGAGTCCCCAGCAGGGTCTGTGTGCTGCAGAGCCTTTAAGAGGACAGGGACCCTTGAGGGCAGCTTCTCTGATCTCTGCTGTCTGGGGACAGACCATGGACCACCTGCCCTGTCAGCCAGTGGGTGCCACCAGGACTGGGACTGCAGTCCCCTGATATCCAGGACTGTTCTTGTCTGTCCCCTCCAAGGACAGCTGCAGACAGATGGGCAGGCACTCTGTGAGCCCAGAGGAGTCCAGAACCCCAGTGCTCTCCTCCAGGCCCTCTGTGGCCTTAGGGAGCGGAGAGGGACACAAGCTTCTCCCAGTCCCCGCCCAGCACTGGCTCCTGCTCATGGGTCCTGGAAAGAGAAGAAAGGCCTTGGCCATCAGCAGAGGATGTGAGGCAAGCCTGCCCTGCTCTGAGGGCGTGCCCTTCCCATCCTAGTCCAACTACCCTGCCAAGGGGTCACGCGATCAAAGCTTGGCCACCACCCAAAGCCCAGGGCCAGATCCCAAGACAAATGCCTTCCCTCAGGCACTGGTTCAGCCAAGGCGTGCTGCCTCTTGGGAGATAAATCTGCTCACACCCTGGGCTGGAGCCACACCGTGATGTTATGAAATGTAAAATTGTGCCAGAGGAGGGAAGGCACGACTTCCAGTCCCTCCCCACGGCTGGGCCAGCTGGCCCTTCCTTGCTGGGGTTTGTGTCCTGAAGTGGACGGGACCCTTCTGGAGATCAGCAAGGCAGTGTCACCCAGTGGGACAGGCCCCAGGACCTCCTTGAGCCAGCATTCATCCCCATCCAAGTAGTGAAGTTCCCTCAGACAGCCTGGGCCTGGCGCCGTGCCACTGGAGACCAGGGAGGCGCCACACTCCCCAAGGGGCCCCAACCTGATCTTGTTCAGACTCCCATGAAGGCAATGGTGCAGAAGCTACGCTCACTCCCTGTACTCAGTTTCTTCCTTGGGGAAATGAAAGGTTGGGATGGAACATCCTGGAGAGATGCTCCAGCTCCCGCTAGCTGGGCAAACTGCACACCTGAGGGCGGGAGCACTCTGAGAGGGGCAGAGTCCAGCGGGGTCCTCTGGAGTAGGCTTTAGAGGCTGTCAGAACCCCCTCAGCCCTCCCTCCCAGGGGCTTGGCCAAGGGCCCCTCCCACCCCAGGAGAGAAAAGACCATTACGAAAGACAGCCCGTCTGATTGATTTCCAAAGGCACAGCTGCCCCAGATGGGTAAGCGTGAGGAAGGGCTGGGGCATCCACCGCTCAGGGAGAGGAGAGAGTATATATGCATAGGCACACAGCCAGGCAAGCCCTGAGGTCCCCAGGAAAGATCCCTGGGGCAGCCTTGACAGCCCTTGAGTCTGAAGCCCTGGTATTTGCAATGCAGTAGGTAGGAAAGCCCAGGGCCGGAAGTTGAGGGCTGAACTTGAATCCTGGCTCCACTACATTCTTTCTGATACCGGACCTTGTTGCCCCTCAGGTCCCCAGGGGAACAACAACAGCACCCAGGACAAAGGGTGATTGTAAAGAATAAGACAGAAACAAATCTGGCAGAGTGGGTGCACAGCAAACATGGCTGTTAGGACTGTGATCTGTCCCTCCCTGTCCCCTCACTGGCTTCTTGCATTTCCCAGAAGCTGTGTTGGTGTCAGAGTAGAACAGGCTGTGGAGTCCTATAAACCCGGGTTCAAACCCAGGCTCCATTGCCTATTATGTTGGCTTGATCTCTCTGCCTCAGTTTCCTCAGCTGCAAAATGGAAGGGCAATAATCATGGACACCTGTTGGGGTTGCAGAGAGACTTACAGGAAGGTATGCATGGAAAGTGCCTTGTACAGCATGCAGTGAGGGCTCTGTACATGTTTGCTAGTATTATTAGTTCGCTTCCCCCAGTGCCCTGCCTTCCCCAACCCCAGTTCTCCTCCTCCAAAACTCACACGAGTCTAAAACCCACAGCTGTGGTGGTTTCAAAACCAAACCTGGCTTCAGAGTCTGTGGATTGCTGGTCAACCTGCAGCAGCAGAGTGACTTCCACCATGTGACTCCACCATGTGGCCAGCAGGACAAGGATGAGCCTCATACCTGCCAGACACTAGGCCCTTTCCTGGAAAATGACAGCAAGAGGACATGCCCTTGAATCCTGGCCTGGCACAGGCTGGCCCTGAGTCTGCTGGTGGCCTGGGTGCCAGGTTGAGCCTCACAGCTGGGCAGGACCTTTGGCACTGCCTGCCAGGTCTGGGGGTGTCTGGCAGCCTCTTCCCCTTTGTCTTCCTGGACATCTGGAGACAACTGAGGACAGCCAGACTCCACATTCTTCCTCCTCCTCCAGGCCTGATACCAGAATGGAAGTCACATGGCGTTCATCTGGAAGCCAGCAAGTCCACACACCCCAGGGAGGGCAGGCAGGGAAGGGTGCAGGCTGAACCTGGAGTGAACCTCCCCAGCCTGGCCCAGGAGCCGGGCAGCTGAGGGTCTGGGGAGGAGCGAGGCCTTGACCCTGCTGTGCCGGAGCCAGGCAGGCTGGCTTGGTCTCGGGAGGCACAGTTGTCCAGGCCTGGACATGCCTGTCTGCTTTCCCCAGCCTCAGGCTGCCTGCCTGCTGAAGGGGCGCTGACTACCCGCCACCAGCCTCCTTGGGCCCATGCTAAGAGCAGCTCAGAGATTCTGCTCAGGAAAAGGGTAAGGGCCAGCATTCACCACGCACCCCTCCCTGCTGGTAACCCTTACAGCCCATCCTTCCAGAATCTCTACCCACCCCCGGTGGTGCGGCAGCCACCCATCCTGCCTTTCTCTGTGACCCTGGGCCACAAGGCTGGATGTAGGTCTGGGGTACATGACACTGCAGTCCTATGCTTTCTCCATACATGCCTCATTCAGTCCAGGTGATGACAGGCCTACCTGGATCCCCAAGCAGCATTAAAAAAGGGAAGCAGAGGAATGGGGGGGATGACACAGCAGGTGGGGGAGGTGAGTGGGGAGGGAGAAAAGAGACAGCCTTGTTGCCAGGCAATCAGGCCCACTCAAGGCCTCTCCAGGCTGTTTGCATAGCAATGAGCTTCCCATATTTAGCACCAGGGTTAGGGCACCCACGCTGCATTTCCTCCAGGTCCCTGGCTCTCAACTGCAGGCCAAGGTCCAGCTCTTTAAAAAAAGCAGAGTCACTCACACCCTGGAGCAACCGGCTCAGGGTGCACTGGCCCCCTGCACTGGCCTCCCAGGCCACTGCTGGGAAACCCAGGAGATAAATGTGGGGTCATTAAGGGGAGGGTGCATAGACAGGAAGCAGACCCGAGCAAGAACTAAGTCACTGGAGCATCCCAGAAAGGCCCTGAGAGGTGGAAGTGACCCAAGGCCCAGAGCGCTCACGAGCAGGAACGGGCATTGCCAGCCTCCGAGAAATGTGCTCGGCATGCTCGGCCTGGGCGCACGATGGGTTTATGCTGCATTGCACGCATGCCCGCGTCCATGTCTGAACCCTCAGGAACATCATCACAGCGGCATGGGGCAGCCTGGACCCTGGAGGGCTGGGCCTGGAGTCTGGCGGCACGTTAGCGCCCGGGCTGCAGGGAGGCCACGGAGGCAGTGGCTCCAGAAGCGAGTGACTTCCCATAAGGAATCCACTTCCTCCCAGAGCTGATTTGCATGCTAGGGGAGGTTTCAGAAGCCGGAGGTGGGGGCCTTGGTGCCTGCAGCGAATCCCCAGAGCCCAGCAGAGTGAGGGAAGGAGGGAGGAGAGAGGTGCAGGGCTGGGAGGGCCAAGGAGCAGGGCTGTGACAAGAATCAGCAAATGACACAAAGTTCTACCTAGACTGGGACACACAAGGCCACAAAGTCCCAAAGCTTCATTTGCATATGAGAAAATAGTTATAAAAAGGAGGTCGAGCAAAAGAAAAGAGGAAGAAGAAAGGAGAGGCGACGAGACCTGGGAGAGATGAAGGGAGAAGAAAACCCGGTGTAGAAGGACCGCTTCAATGCTTTGCTCCTCCGCGGGATCAGCTGCCCTGGTCTCCGCAGCATCCTGCCTCCCGCCCCTAGACATCCTCCAGCCCTGCCGGCAGGCTTGACCTCTGCCCCTTCCCTGGGGGGAGCTGGGCTCTGGCCGCAACCTTGGGGAGGGGGCAGCTGTGGGGCTCCAGCTCTCTCGTTTTTTTTCTTCCTTTGTTTAATGAACACATTTCCCTTCTCCTCTAATTAGGTGGAACAAACAAGTTGAACCAGAATTTTTATTTCCCAGAAAAGCACCCGCCCAGACACAGTAAATACGTCATTAATCATCATTTGGAGGCAGAGGAGCAGGCTGGGCTGGGGAGGAGAGGAGGTGGCCCGAGGCCTAATTAGAGCCAGGCCTCCCTGTTCCCCTCTCTGCACCCACAGGCCCCTCAACACGCAGCCCTGAGCCAGCCATCCTAGTGGGGTTCCTGGGCAGTCAAATTGATGTAGGGTCCCTTGTTTGCACCTCAGAAAAGTAAAGAAAAGGAGGTGGGGAAAACAATGTCTGCCCCTCCTGTCTTCCCCCTCACACTACCCTGAGGTCTTATTTTCATCCAGGAAATTGTTTCTTATTAGCACTTCGCTATTTATAGTACTAGTGAGGTCTGCTGACCGCCCCAAGCCAGCAGGGTCATGTGGTGCAGGCTGAGCTCCCTCTGGCCCACTTGCTTTCTGGGGCCTCCATTTGAGCACCTCGGCCCAGCGGCTGACCTGAAGACTCTACCCTTGTGGGACCGCAGGGACTGGCTGCATCCCTGTCTCCCAGCTCTCTGGCCCAGGATGGGGCCGGCACCACACCTCCCAGGAAAGAAGGTATTCGGAAGCCACAGGCCTTGAGGCCACGGTTGTGGGATGCAGGAGAAAGTCGGGGCTGCTGCCTCGCTCTGTGGCTCGCTCTGGACTCTCTCAGCCTAACAGCAGAATGCACTGATCTAGATGGATGCTCGGGCCAGCTGCTCCTGGTCCCAGAGGCCACAAGCCTTAACCCCAAATTGAGAGAGGCCACACAGAAATGCAGACCCAAAGGACAGGTTCCAGCAGCCTACAAGTTGCTACTGACTAGCTCAGTAACTGGCCCCTAAGGTACATAGGTACTGTGTTTCTGCCTGCGAAGTGTAGCTCATAATTACTGCCCTCGGGTATCTCAGGGAGTCAGGACAGAAGGTCACTACTCAGAGGTCCTCCATCTGTAAATGCAAGTCCAGCTCTGCCCAGGAAGTTCTTGGCTTATTTTGAACTCTGTTTTCTCTTGCAAAACAGAGATAATGCTCCTTTATTTCCAGGCCATTGAGAGAACTGAAGACAATGTCACCGTTATTTTAGGGGTGGTCTCCATGGAGCAGAGCCACGTAGTCCCTGGCTACCATCCCGGCAAAGTAAGACTGTGTCCCACTCCTAACCCAAGGAGTGAAGTCCCTTTCCAGACCAGACGTCTTTGAAGCTGAATTGAGTTCGGTCCTTACTGAATGTCTTTCCCATCCAGTACACCTACCCTTAGGTTTGTGCCTCCCTTAGGGAGCCCCAAATCCCTAGGGAAGAAGCTGGAAGGGGCACAAAGGAGGAGAGGGGTAGTGGCCATAATGAGGGAACCAGCTAGAGAACGGTATCTTGGTCCAGTAGGAAAAGGGAGTGACTTCAAAAAGAGGAGAGCAAGCGCTTCAGAGCTTGTGCTGGCTTCCTAGAGCTTCCATGGACAAAGCACCACAGTTTGGTGCTGACAACAACGAAAAGTCCTCTCACAGTTGTGGAGGCCAAGTCAGAAACCAAGGTGTCATCAAAGACGAGAGGCAAGATTTCCTTGCCTCTTCTAGCCCCTGGCGGCTTCCCGTCTTCCTGCCTTGCAGCAGTAGTATGCACGCTCTAGCTCCAGGGTCACACTGTGCCTCAGAGTCTGTGTCATCTGCTCCTCTTGAAAGGACGGCAGTCAGTGAATTTAGGGCCCTCCCTAAATCCAGGATGATCTCATTGCTAAATCCTCGACCAATTCATCATGACTACTCTGCAGAGACCCTACTGTCAAGGAAGGTCGCATTCTAAGGTTCTAGGTAGACACGAATTTTGGGGGATATTGTTCAACCCACCGCAGAACCCTAGTGCTTACGTTACCACCAACCTGAAGTGTAAGTCTGGTCACATCCCATCATCTCTCTCAGTCTTACCTGTTTCCTTCCCTGTGCAATGGAAAATGACAGCCTCATCCTGCCATAGCTTGGTGGAGTCTCTAACAAGATCAAGAAGTGGGATGATGTGAAATGTTGCACGGGCTTACTCTGGACAATAGTGAAACAGTGGGTGCTCATTGATTCTACCTCCATCCCTACCCAGCACTGCTCTCACCTCCAGTCCCCAAACCGCACCCTCTCCTGCAGACTGTCACTGCTCAGGAGCCACAGCACCTACCTGTTCCAAACCATCCCCTTGCCTCCTGCAGACACTGTGGCACCAGAGGCAGAATGAATATTCTGTTCATTTCTTCAAAGGATCCAGCAAAACATGGTTTTCCATTAGGCCCAGCCTGGTTGCTTTTGTTTTTTGTTTTTTGTTTTATTTTTTTGAGACAGGATCTCACTATGCAGTTTGGGCTGCCCTTGAGCTCACTTTGTAGCCCAGGCTGGTCTGGAACTCACAACAATCCTCCTGCCTCAGCCTCCCAAGTGCTGGGATTATAGGCGTGCGCCACCACACCTGGCTTTGCTTTTGTTTTTCTAATTTACAAGTCCAGGCTGATTTTCAAACATGATAGCAATCTTTCCAGTTGCTTTTTTCTTCCACAACCCAGAACTGATCCAGGACAGGAAGCCAAGGGTAGCCCCCAGCTCTAGTGGAGACAGACACCCCACATCTCCTGAGCTAATTCCATCCCCCATCCCACACACACTCCATGTCTGCTCTCTGCTCTTCTCTCAGAGCTGGGGCCTGTCCTCCACCCAGGCCAACCCAGCCCAGTGACGTGAGCCCTTCTGTCCCTTCTCCCCCTCCAGACCCTGCTCCGTGATGGCAAGAGAGAAAGCATCGTCAGCACCCTCTTCATCTCCCCTGGCGACGTGGAGAATGGACAGAGCATCGTGTGCCGTGCCACCAACAAAGCCATCCCGGGAGGGAAGGAGACCTCCGTCACCATCGACATCCAGCGTGAGTGTGACCAGCTCCCCAGGCTGGCCAGGCTGGCACAGAGCAGAGGCCCAGGCTCCCCACCCGCTTGGCAGCCCCGCCATGCTCCAGGCCCTCTGAAGGCAGAGGCGGTACACACAGCTCTGTGGGATGGTCACTCTGTACCTGAGCGCAAAGGACCATCTTGTCCTTCTTACTGTCATGGGAAGCACAGGCAAAGGTCCTTTGCAAAGGAGAATTTCACATCACACTTCAACACCTTTATAAGGTGGAGCTTTCCTACTGGTCCGTACAGTCAGCCACTGGCCCTGCTGCAGGAGAGGAAGCCAGGGTGGAGACGCTGGGATCCGAAGGGTCCTGGGGCTCCAGAATGTGCGCAGGAGAAGGCCTATGGGCCACACTTGGGGAAGAGCTGGCCAGAGGCTACAAGGAAGAGAAAGAGTAGGTATATGGTCAGCCCATACTTTGCATGCGATATCTCATTTAATCTGTTTGGAGGAGGTATGATGGTCAGGGGTAACTGAGGCACCAAAAGGTTAGTTAACTTGCCCAAGGCCACAGAGGTTTCCAGCCCAGGCAGGTGAGCTTTCCAGAGTCTACCATAGTAACCCTCACTATCCTCCACAAACCACCTTAAGGAGTCTCCAAAGGTCCCCTAAGAGGCTCCCTTTGTGCTTGTCATCCCCCAAGAACCAAAAAAAGCTGAACAAGGCCATCCCAGTAGCCTTCCTACCAAGAAAGGATTAATTTAGGCTCAAAGTACCAGCCCTCCAAAGTGGCCTTTCCCCCTCTCGGATGTCCTTCCCTGGTGTAGATCATGATGTCACTGCATGCTGGTGGCCATAGGCTGAGCGACAAGCTGGAGATCCAGGCTGGTGTTCACGTCCTCCTCAGCATTTTACTCATTGTAAAGCTAAGATACTTAGAAACTCCTTTTAACAGCCCCGGCTCATCTGAGGCTTCTGAGATCTCCATGGCCCACCAAGGAGCCAGAGCCCGCGGGGGCCATGTCTTAGGGTGTCCGGAACCCATTGTTGGACTGACAGCACACATGCCCAGAACCCTGGCAGAAACCGTTCAGATCCCAAAGGGAGGAAGAAATGGTCGTGGGCATCCTCTGGGTTGCAGGACCTGGGCACAG
>RJWT010046432.1:0-11457 GCA_004365215.1 Cuniculus paca | reverse complement strand
CAGAGAACCCAGTATTTTGACTCAATGAAATTAATTCTAAAAAATACGTTTGTTTTTGAACTATTTATAGTTTATATTTTAACAATGTACTTTTAAATATTTTGAAGATGAAAGCCATGGTTGTTTCAATATTAAGGATTTCTTTTTATCTCAGATACAGACTAAAGTAATTTTCATTTATCTGGCTGAAAATTTACATGCTAATGAAGACAAGAGAATTATTTGAATTAAACAAAAGGCAGAAGAATCGCACAAAAAAATGTTTACCAGCATAATCAGCTAGTAAATTTGTACAGACTTTTTATTTTATATGAGCATTTTTTTTCAAAACATTGGTTTGACCAGTAATCCATGCATGTATGAACAATTTTTTAATGCTAAACCATGCTATAACAGAGTACTTAAAATATCTTGGCATTTTCCATTATGAAACCAAGGGACTGGCTACACAGCAAAATGCAACTTCATCCAATCGATCTCAGGGAAGCACAGAAATACTAGATCCGCCTGAAAACTGGAAGATCATCTATCCCAGAAATGCCATTTGCAAACAAAGACACTAAGCTCAGAGAAACCAATGTGATGTAAAATACTCAGACTGTCCCTAAAGGTGAAGCTTGATGTAGTCATCATAATCATTATATCTTCATCATCATCATCCAAGAAATTATGAAAAGAATAATCTTTTAATTTGAATCAACAAATAATTGATTAGCAATTTGAAACTGGGTGTAGTGACACATGCCTATAACCCCAGCACTCGGGAGTCTGAGGCAGGAAGATCGCCATGGGCTTGAGGTCTGCCTGAGTTATGCAGTGAATTCAAAACTAGCCTGAACTGGGCCAGGGACGGTTGCACAAGCACCTATCTAGAACAAAAAGTACAAAAAAACTAGGCTGAACTAGATAGTAAGACCCTGTCTTAAAAATATTTTTTTAAAATTGATTAGTAAGAGGCGGGCATGGTGGCACACGCCTGTAATCCCAGCACTCAGGAGGTTGAGGCAGGAGGATGTTAAACTTTGATACCAGCCTGGACTACAAAGTGAGCTCAAGGCCAACCTGAACTACATAGTGAGACCCTGTCTCGAAAAAAGACAAAAGAAAAACAAATTGATTAGTGATTTGAGGAAGGAATTAGTCAGGTAGTGCTCACCCAGACACCCACCAAATACTGCCTAATGATTAAAGCCTACCATCTTTAAACATTTGATGAAAATAATTGAGTTCAGCACATTCACTTGACATTTATCAGACTTCTCTTACAGGAAGTATGCATGTTAGAAGCTTTGAATGATTTTAAGAACTGATGAAAGGAAAGAGGAGTGAAGGAGATGAGGAAAGATAACTCCTGCCCTCCAAAAATTTATTTCTGGCCAGAAAGAAGATAGTGCTATTGTAACACTATTTAAACCTTCATAAACATTTCTGCATTATAACTGTCTCTGCAATTATGTGAAGAGAGAGGGCAGAAAGCAGATCTTGTTTACTGATTTATCTCTTAGAGTACCTTCTATTAATAGCTGCTTTTATATACCATCATCTTTATGTACCATTTCGGATATATTAATGTACATTCAATAAATCTTTTCCATAGAGATTATGCAAAATGACTCATATGACAGGGTTTCATAATATGTAAAGGCAAGTAATATGATGAAAAATTCACCTTTTTATAAAATCTCATAAAAATGAGTGAAAACTGATTTAGAAATGCTATGTATCTGATTGACACCCTTGCTAAAGCCATCTAATTGTGATTCTATATTCGTATATTTGAAGGCCTTCCCCATGAACAAGGAATTAGACTAAGGTTTCTAGAAGTTTTATGCCATGGACCCCTGTGATGGTCCTGTGAAGCTGAGGGACCCTTCCTTAGAATAACGTACATGTATAGCCCTATGACCACAGCTGATGCTGAGAGCTTTTGTTCTGCATGCCTCTGTTAAATTACACTAGGCTCAGAGGGGAAGTTGTCTGACAGGCAAGGGCCAGTGTTATAAACCAGATGAGGTCCCTCAAGACAGAGGAGCAGTTGGCAGGCTGTCCAAAGGAGGAAGTGGGGGGCTGGGAGTCATAGGGGAAGGTTCTTAAGAATCAGCCAGAAAGAACGGCAAGACCTAAGGCACAGAGGTGAAAGGGCTGGGGCACTCTTTTCCTGTTGGGAACATGCAGATGCCGTTTGGAACATGATTCTGATACATGGTCTGTGCTTTATGTGGTGCTCCTGAGTCACTTTCTTCTCAGCCTTTCTTCCTCCCCTCTACCAAATAGCTGAAGTCCTTTGACCACACCCCAGAGCATGTTCACCAGCTGAGTTTTCCCAATGCTTTTCACCTTTCTGCCTGGTTTTCTGAGGATCCGGGTAAAAGAGAGCAAATTAACTTAATTTCTTCTGAACTTTGATTTTCTCAGGTAGAGAATAGGAGAAATAAAACTCAACACACTGGTTGACTTGTGAGGATGAAATTAATAATATCTGTAAATTACCTAGCATAGTGCCTGACACATGTGACTTCTATTCCCCTCCTAAACCTTGCTAGTAGGGACTCCTCCGTAACTGATGTCACTACCAACTTTGCCCCTGAACACACCGAGGTGGGTGGGCTGCTCTCTTGAAATACTACGTCTGCGGCCTCCTTCCTGCGGCCTCCTCTCTGCCGCCAGTGCGCACTGTACAATGATGTCTCTGCCCGAAGCCGCAGCTGGCCCTGTTCCCTTTCCCCAGCACAGGATCTCATTTCCCTTGCTGGCCCCTCCCGGGATGCAGCATCCTGATGACAAGCTGTGTCCTGAAATAGGATCCTGGGAACTTTGAGCCCAGAAAAAAGAAAGCTTAGGAATACTTAGAGCTGTTTTCAAGTATTTGAAAGCCTAACCTATAAACAAGGGATTAGACCAAGGTTTCTAAAAGTATTTGTGTCACGAACCAGTATGATAGCCCAGGAGAGCCAATGGATTCTTTCATAGAAAAATATACAAGCTGTAATACACAGGGTTACCAAGAAATCAATTTTATTGGCACAGTTATTGAAATATTTTTAAACAGTTTTTAGCACAGCAATATATGTCTTTACTAATGCAAATAACAACATAAACTCTGAAACTGCAAAGCTAAACTGAACATAAATGATATTCAAGATTTCAGGGACAACTGAGATGTGATATAAAAATACTTGTGATTTTCGTTGCTGATAGTTAAAGGGACTACTAATGCTGCTGTAGTTTGTGCCTCTGTTCAATGATTGAAGGAAAAGTTAAGTAAAAATAAAGGTGTCATTCTCCCCCATCTAAATTCAGTCCCCTAAAATCTATATTCTTGGTCCATGACTCTCATTCACCTAACCTGCATAAGGACTACAAGGACCATATTATTAGGCTCTTTCTGTGTCATTCAAAAGAACAGAACTAGTCTCTGTAGGGCCATAGTATAAGAAGATAAATTTCAGTTTGCCACAATGAAGAATAGTCTAACAATGCAAAATCCTCAAAAATAATCATCCACTCAGGGAAGTAATGAGTTTTCCATTACTGAAATTATTCAAATATGAACAACCATTTTGAAGAAAACAAGAGACACTAGGGTAGCCATTGTTAATTTCCTGTCATTATGTTTTGAAGACCTGTATTGCTTGCACTGTTCTTTTCTGATCTGCTTTGTTGTGTTTTACTAGGCTTTGTTTTGTTTTGTTTTTATTCTCTTTAAAATTAAAAAAAATTATTCAAAAAGAAGTTAAATATTATTAAACAAGGATGCTAGTATCAGAGAAGAAATTAGGACTTCATTTAAATTATAATATGAATAATGCTTTCTAGAGATGGACTGAGTGACAATGCTGCTAATGTTTGCCAGGCTTCATGCAAGGTGCTTTACATTCATTGACTCATTCAATCCTGAGGAAGCATAGGAGAAAGGTATTGTCTCCTGAGCATCAGTTTGGAGTTTTCATTTTTTTTTTTTAATCTTGACCAAGTCAATCATGTAAGAGGTAAAATTCAAATGGAGGTATTTCAGATCCTGAAGTCTAGTAGTTCTCATGTAAAAAAACGGTGTTAGTAATATTTATCAGGTTCCTATTAGGACTTCAAAAGATAATATATGTCAAGTGCATATGTCATATTATCAAGAATAATATTCTACATGTTTTACATCCATTAAATAATTTCATCCTTACAAAAAGCTTTATGAAGTAGTATTATTATCAACTCCACTTTATATGTGAGAAAACTGAGGCACTAAGATATTAAGTAGCTTGCCTGAGGTTATACAATACAAACTGGACCTGAACCCAGGTGGTCTGTCTCCAGTCTATGCTGGTGAGTACTACACTACGCTGCAGTAAAGCACGTTACTACCAATTACTGTAGTGTTTTTGTGTGGAAGATTTCACTCCTCAGTGAGTTACCATTCAAAGATAAAAATGGAACTGCTTCAATAAAACTAGGGTTTGGGGAGCCATATAAGTTCACATTAAGCAGGTAGTTTTATCACTGTGTAGCTCATAAAAACTCTGCATTAAAGATCTCTGTCTTCCTAATCCACAGTTCTTTTCCCACATGCTGATATCTAAGCAAAGGAGAGACAATTTCATTTCTTGATTCTTACACCTTTATTCCCAGTTCTGTCATGGCTGTTGGATCAGTCGAAAACAAGCCTGAGCAAAGTAAAAGGGTCTGGGCAGGGCAACTCCTGTCCATGACTCCCTTGAAGAGGCTTAGCAGCAAATATGTCAGCTTTACTTACCCAAGCCCCTCCACAAAACTCACCATCATTATTCAAACTATTTCGCTAGTAGGTTTGCCTAATCCCTGCTCTATTGCCATCTCTTGCTTGTCCCCTCGTCTCCATCCGAGGGGCCTGGTAAGGGAGACTTCTCAAAAGGAAGAGTGAAATTTTCCAAACACTAAAATAAGGTTTTTCAGTACCTATCCTTGCCAGTTTTGCTCAGAACCACTGTGTTCTGCCTGTGCTGGGTGTGGCTAGAAGATGGTGCAATAACAGCTTCTGTCAAACAAAACCTGGATGGAAGCATGGGGCGTGAGTTTCCTGGGATTTCAACTATGAATTAAGTAGATCCAGTCCCTCTTCCACTGGCCCTTGCACAGGGCAGATTCTGCCCCAGACATTCACTGAGGTGAAGGCAGCTTGTCTCAGGCAGTAGCATCCAAGGAGATAAGAAGGGACTGAGCCCTTCTCACCAGCCAGGTACTGTCACTCCTCCCTGGAGGACGAAGCAAAAGATGGAAAGAGAGGCCAGAGATTATTTTAAATGACACGAATCCATGTGGAAACAGGCCAGGAAGGTGTAGGGCTCCAACAGAAATTGGCAAAAAAAAAAGTGAATACTGAAATTTAAAAATTTTTAAAATAGCAGTACTCATTTATTATTTCAGGTTATGAAGGTACACATTCCTAAAATGGCTAAGATGTTTCAAAGGTGGTTACTACGGTTTGAATGTTTGTGTACCTCCAAAATTTATGTGTTGAAATATAATGCCCAGTGTGTTTGTATGACATTAAGAGTAGTCTTTGGGAGGTGATGAGGTCAAGAGGGTGGAGCCCTTATGACGGCAAATAGTGCCCTAATAAGCCTTTGCCCTTTCAGTCTGTGAGGACAGAGTTAGAAGCTACCATTTTTGAGGAATAAGACATTGCCAGACACCAAATCTGCTGGCACCTTGACTTGGTTCCCCTTCCTCTAGCTCTGAGCAACATATTTCTGTTATTTCTAAATTACTCTATTGCATAGCAGTCTGAACAGGCTAAGACAGTATTTATCTGTGGGAAATAAGAATCATACTGGGAAAAATAGAAGAGGGAAGTCTTCTTTTCACTATAAATTCAATTATACTATTTGACTATTTAAATCTGTATACATATATTATTTTGGTAAAAAATTTAAATATTAAATTTGAACATACTACCTATTAAACCCACTGCATAAAGTGGGAAATTTTCAAAAATAAACATGACAGAATAATCCTGATTTTACATTTTTCTATAGAAATAATTATTACTTTAATAATCAGGAAAATAAAATACATACTAAAAATACTTTTAAAATAGGTTAGGGATGAGTTGAACACACCAATATGCTGCTTCTAAATATTAGCCACTTATTAAATATTTGAAATTTTTCCTGGAGATGTCTTATAGAACGGGAAAAAATTTTTACCACCTACTTGTCAAACAAGGGACTAATACTAAAATGTATAAAGAACTCAAAAAAATTAGAATCCCCAAATTTAAACACCCACTTAAAAACTGAGTGTCTGAAATGAATAGATACTTCTCAAATGAAGAAACAGAAACAGCCAATAAATACATGAAAAAGTTCAACATCTTTGGCCATTTGAGAAATGTAAATTAAAACAACACTGAGATTCCATCTTACTACAGAAAGAATGGCTTACCATCAAGAAATCAACCAATAAAAAAGGCTGACAAGGATGTGGAGAGAAAGGAACTCTTCTCCATTGTTGGTGGGACTATAAACTGATAGAATCACTATGAAAATTCCCCAAAAACCTAAAAGTAGAAATTCCATTTGACCCAGCTATTCCCCTTCCAGGTATCTTCCCAAAAGAGTTAAAGACATCATATACCACAGTGATGCATGCATATCCATGTTTACAGCAGCACAATTCATAATAGCTAAGTCTTGGAAACAGTCTATATGTTCATCAACAGATGAATGGATAAAAAACATGGCATTTAGACTGGGTGTGGCAGCACACGCCTGTAATCCCAGCACTCAGGAGACTGAGGCAAGAGGATTGCTGCGAGTTTGAGGCCATCCTGGGCTGTAAAGTGAGTTCAAGGCCAGCCTCAACTGCACAATGAAACTCTGTCTCAAAAAGACAAAAAAAAAAATTGGTATTTATACACAAAGGAGTACTAATCTGCCATAAATAAGGATAAACTTGAATCATTTGTAGGAAAGTGGATGTACCTTGAGACTATAATGTCTCAGGTACATCAGACACACAACTTTAAATATTACGTGGTTTCTCTTATATGAAAAACTCAATATATACATAAAGTGCAAAATAAAAGACAGTTAATAGGAAAAAAGAGGAAAAAAAAAGATATTGTAATCCAACACAGACGATATATCTAAAAGTGTTTCTTAGTACAACTGCCTTACATGTTTGTTTTATATGCTCTTTGAACTATTAGTCTGGTTTTCAGCCTGTATATATGATAATTAACTTTGTAAAGGCTTATAAGATAAATAAATGAATCTGATGCTAGAAATATAAAAGGGAGATGGAGGGAGGTGGGGGTAAGAAAGGAATTGAAATATGTTGTGTACATGGACTAATCCCCTACAGTGAATGTAGTCATTATGTACCGTAAGCACGTACCAATAAATCAAAAAAAAAAAAAAAAAAAGACAAGTACGATAGAATAAGTGTGTTCAAAGCAAGGAGGAGTATTCTGAGGGGAATTAGTGACCATGTGTCTTTTTGCTATAATAAGTATTTTTTATTCAAACATTAAAAAAGAAACATTATCAATTTTTTTTTTTTTTTGGTACTGGGGATCGAACTCACAAGCTCACACTTACCAGGCAAGTGCTTGAGCTGCTGAACTAAATCTCTGGCCCCATTTAACAATTTTTAAAAAAGAAAATTTTTCATAATTCTGAGAAGCAACAGTGAAACTAAATTTGAGAATATATACATTTGACATTATTCTGGTTTAAACATCTCTGCTTTTTGAAATTCCTCGGGCACATTGGGATACGAATAAGGTTAGGCTCAGTTTTTGTATGGCTAAAATAAAGAGATGATCAAAGTATGTAAAAGGACACAGTGTATTTATTGCCTTCCTTTTTTTTTTATTTGCCAAAAAAGGAGGAGAATGATGAGAATAAATCTCACAGGAAATATACTCGGTAGTTAAGGTACATTAGCCACATAGTGAGTGAGCTTCAATTTTGTTTAGAGTCCAATTATAAAAGACTTGCTCCATAAGAATACGAGCAGGCATCTGTGGATGAATAGTCTAATTGAAATTTGAACTACACTTATATTTGAGGTTCTCAGAATAGATGGTTTGACCCACCATGGAATGACCCAGGATGACATACAAGATCCCTCCATACTAGTAAGTGGTGCCAGAGTTGGCTAGCAAGGCTTTTTTTTAAAAAAAATTTTATTAGTACATGTTGCTGTACATAATGATTACATCACTCATGAGAAGTTGGTTCATGTAGATAATATATCTTAATTATTTTTCATTCCTTTCCCTCAACTCTCTCCCCTTACTCCATCTCTTAGTCCCCTTCCCTTTGGAGAACAGTTTGAAGAGTGGAAAAGAATAATCCTGCCACAGCCCAAACTTTCAATCTGTCTATTAAACTGGGTTTGTATGTGTTTTGGAGTCCACTAGTAGAGGCCAATAATTTATACACCTGGTCCAGAAAGATGGTGGAACAGTAAGCAGCAGAGTAAACAGACTCTCTGACAGAAACAGTTCAGATGCTGGACTATAGCATCATGGGGAGAACAAGAAGGAAGGAAGTGGGTCCCCTGGACCCAGGAAGAATCTAAAATGTGAACTGAAGCCCACAGAGAGAGTGAAAAGAAAAACTTAAATGAAGAAGGTGGTAGCTGGCAGTGCCTTAGCCTGGAGTCAGACTCACACTGCAAGAGGAGTTGTTGAGCCTGGGGACACAAAATCACAGTGGTGGTGGCTGCTGGTGACCCCAGAGGTCTCTGCAGAGAGGTACAGTGGTGGAGGATAGTGGGGGACACAGAGGTCTGCGCTGGCTGGCAGTGAATGCAGGTGACTCAGTCCTCCTGCAGGAGACAGCAATTGGGCGGGAGCCATTTTGGAGTCAGGATAAACCCAAGGTCAGGACTGCTGCCAGCTTCTTCCAGCAGCTCCAGGTTGGGTGCAGACCCGCAGAAGTTGCTTGGACTGAGTCCCACTCCCATGTGCATTCCAGACAACATCACATGAGTTCCTAACCAGCTTAGGCCCACAGGCCCTGGCCAGCTCGGCTCCCATGCAAACTCCAAGGTCCCTGATCAAGGTCCCCAAGATCAGAAGCACAGGTGCCCACCATCAGATACCCATAACCAGCACTGGCTAGAAAAACCAAACAGTCTCACTTCAGAGAAACTGTAACCAATGCCAGAAGGGCCTGGAACCCCACTACCCACATGTATGGAAGAACCCAGGAATATGTCAAGATGAAGAAGGAAAAGGTAATCTCTAGCATCCAACCGAAGCAGCACAAGTCCACGATAGGTAAACACGGAAGACATCCAGAGTCACACACCTGAAATGTCTGAAGTGATGTCAACTGAAGTAGAGAAACAACTTCAGGAAGCTATAAGAGAAATTAAAACAGAAATACTATCCCAGGTAAAAGAAAAAATGAAAAACATAATAAAAGAATTACTAAGCACCTCTAAAGAAGGCACAGATAAAAAAAATTGAGGAGCATAGGAAAATGAGGGAAACCATGAATGAACAGCGTAAGAGAGATTTAGAATGCATGAAACAGATTCAAAGAGATATCCAGAAAATTAAAAACTCATTCGAAAGCTGGCAATTTCACATGAAGGAAACTAAAGACAGACTTTCAAAGCTTGAAGACAGGTTTGCAGCTTGTGATTGCAAAAGGAAAGATCTCTTAAAAATAACAAGGACTCAGGAAGTAACAATTCAACAGCTGCAAGACAACTCAAAGAAACATAACTTAAGAATTCAAAATGTGAGTGAAGAAGCAGGGGTCAAGACAAATGACATCAGGACTCTATTTACAGAAATAATTTCTGAGAACTTCCCAAGCATGGGAAAAGGAAGGGACACTCAAATAAGTGAGGTATAAACTCCAGCTAGCCATAACCAAAACAAATCTATACCCAGACATATAATAATCAAGATCCCAGAAATTCAACACAAGAACAGAAAATTAAAAGCTATTGGAGAATAGAAACAGATCACATATAAAGGAAAGCCCATCAGAATCACAGCAGACTTCTCAACAAAAACCATCAAGTCAATAGGTAGCTGGAGTGAAGTATTGCAAGTCCTGAAAGAAAACAACTTCCAACCCAGACTGATGTACCCTGCAAAACTTTCTTTCAAAATTAATGAAGAAACAAGATACTTCCATGACAAAGAACAACTTGAGGAATTCATGACCACCAAACCAACCCTACAAAGAATACTACAGGACCTTCTAGAGAGAGATAAAAAGGACCACGATCTCAGAAACAACAGCAGAGGGGGACCATCAAGCAGGAGCAGTCAATTGAATGAAGAGGAAAAATAGGAAGCGAATGGCAGGAAAATAGCATGGCAGAGACAACACAGTGCAAGAGGGCCATAGCTATTAATGTAGAGGGCCTCAATGCACCAACAGAAAGAAACACAGGCAGAGTGGATCAGGAGACAGGATCCATCAATATGCTCTATACAAGAAACACATTTAACTAGAAAGAAAATTCATAGACTGAAAGTCAAAAGAGAGAGAACAATGCCCTATGTGACAGGGAGCCAGAAAAAAAGTAGGGGTAACTTACCCATCAACTGCAGAATGGATAAGAAAGAAGCAGCATTTTTTTGTGGTGGAAACCTACTCAGCTCTAAAGGAAGATAACCTCAAGGCTCTTGTAGGTGAATGGAGGCAACTTGAGATTATGCTCATGGATGAAATGGCTCAGAGTCACATGGGTAAATTTCATGTTGTCTCCTAGTATAACAAACTAAAGGAGTTAGTGGGATCCAAAATGCACAATACATATTGGGAAAGTCAAAGGGGAGGAATTATCTAAAAAGGAAAGGAAGTGACCACTGTTAATCTATTATCATGATTTGAAACTCATATTGTCTTCAGTTCTGATTAGTTTTGTTTTATTCTGATTTATTTGATTTTATTATACTTGATGGCATGGACAGCTATTTTAAAGATAACAAAATATATAATTGCAGTCATCAAGGATGTCCAATTATCTTGTTTCAAAACCCTGTATTGTTTTCATTGTTTTGTTTTGATTGGTTTTACGTTGTTCTGTGTTGTTTGATTGTATTATGTCTGAAGGTGTAGGCAACTATTCTGAAGAAAACAAGAAGCATTATGGTAGCCACTGCTGTTTTACTAGTATCTTGAAGTTCTGTATTGCTTACATTGTTTTGCTTTGTTTTCTTTCTTTCTTTCTTTCTTTCTTTCTTTCTTTCTTTCTTTCTTTTTTTACTGGTTTTATTTGGTTCTATTTTGTTAAATAAATATATATAAAATCCTTGATGGTATGGGCAGTTATATTGAAGACAACAACAGGCATTATGGTAGCCATTATTGATTGCCTTTTACCCTGTTCAGAAGTCATGTACCATGTTCATTGTTTTGTTGTGGTTGACTCTACTCTGTTTTATTTTGTTTGGTTGTATTCTTTTCAAAATTTAAAAAAAAAAATTTATACACCTGGTATGATCAA
>RJWT010046431.1:0-11440 GCA_004365215.1 Cuniculus paca | reverse complement strand
GAGAGATTTGATAAGCGCATGGAGTCGCTTCGGGTGTGACAACTTGGGCACAAGGGTCACAGCACTCAGGACAAGCAGGTTCTGCAGGACACTGCTCCCCCAGGGACTCAAGGACGGGCTTTTGGGTTTCTGGAACATAAGACGACCTCGGCGTACTGTAAAAACGTAGCATCAGGCTGCCTCGGCCCTCCTGGCAGCATGGTGCGTCCCGGGCATGCGACGCATGCTGGAAATAGGCCAGCTCGCAGACTGCCCGTGTGCTAGTCTGTACCATGAGAGGTGCCCCCTCAGGAGCAGATCCACAGATGACAGTGAGACTGAGGTGCAAGCCGCTGGCCTCCCCCTCCTCTCGTCCAGATTGCTCGTAGAGCTGCTGCTGTGTGGTGAGGCATCTCGCGTGCACACAGACACGCATGCACGCACGCACGCACGCACACGGGGTGAGGGAAAGGGCGCAGGGCCAGTGACTCCCAAGTGTCTGACCTCTGTGCCCCTGCACCTCAGGGCTGCTGCTGGTCTTGCCCTGTGTTGGTCAACTCCTTCCTGTGCCTTTTATGACCAGGGTTCAGTGTCACGGGGAGGCCAGGGAAGGGTGTGACCCCACCGGTGCAGAGGAAGTGGGCCCGATGGGTGACCACGCTGGTCGCTGGTTGCTGGTTGCACCTGAGCGTCAGATCTGGACAAGCCCCGGCCGGCCCTGCAGGCATGCTGTTCACTCCTCCTGGGGCCCCACTGTGTTCTCTAGGCTGGCCTTGAATTCTTAGGCTCGAGCAGTCCTCATGCCTCAGCCTCCTGAGTGGCTGGGACTACGGACCTGCGCTCCTGTGCTGGGCTAATATCCACCCCTTTCAAGGCTGCAGTTCAGTGAGCTTTTCATTCACAGACTTGTGCAACCGTCACGGAGAGTGCCAGATCATTTTCATCATCCCATCAGGAAACGCTGGGCACCCATTAGTCCATCCCCGTTCCCCCGCTGTCCCCAGTCCACGGCAGCCCCTTTGATTTTCCTCACTGGGCGTGGCTTGGCCTGGTTTGCATACTGTAAAAGGTAGAATCACGATGTGTGGCCTTTTGTGTTGGGTGTACCCTTTCCACGTGGCTGCGGGGGCTCAGGGTGTCACTCCTTTTCCGAGGCAGAAGATGCCCTGCTGCTTGCTGCACGACTAGAGTGCACTCTGCTTATCCATCCTCCACGTCTTGGCTGTGTAAGTAAGTACTGCTGCTGCGAACCTTCACTGTCCAGTCCTTGCCACCCCACCCTCCTCCCAGGCACAGTGCTGTACCTCGGATTCCCTGGAGCCCAGGGTAAAGCACCTCTGATACATCGCAAAACTAGGATTGTTCATTCTGGCTTCCAGGCTTTTTAAGCGGAATTAAAAGTAGTGGCGCCCCCCCTACCACCACCACCACCACGGATGTGGCCCGTGGCTCCCCTGGGCCTTTGGGGTGTGTCCTGCTGAGGGACAGCACCCTTAGGATGGTTGCTAAGGGTTCACAGAACTCCCCCTGTCCTTTACCAACCCTGCGAAGTGGGGACAGGGGTTTTCTGCTTTGCTGAAAATGGGGTCTGCGTCCTCCTGTGGGCGGCAGTGGTTTGCGTTTTGGGCTCCACCAGGACTGCCCTGCCAGCATGGCCACCCCAGGGAGGAAGAGGAGGGAGACAGACCTCCATGGAAGGACCGCATCCTCTCTCCCTGGTGGTGGCTTATCACCTTTGTGTGTTGGTGATGTTTCGGGAATTTCCCAAGCCAAGCCAAGCCAAAGGGAAGACCCTTTGCACCGAGGAGATAAGAAGGCAGCATTTAATCTTTACACCATACACCAGCGGACTGTTGGATTTCACACGAACAGGGGACTGTTGCAGGGATAATTCCTCCCAAGCAACCACCCTGAATCAGGAAGGAATTTAGTCTATATACAGTGAGAAGTGGGAGGTACAAAGCGAGTGACCAACCGTTACTTGATTGGTTACATCCGCTGAATCATACATCGACAGACAGGCTAGTCTTGAAACAATAGACACACTCCAGGAACCAGGGGAGGGGGCGCTTACAGAATGAGCACAGTTAAGCGCATTACCTTTATATAGGAATGTTCTGGAGAGAGGGCCTTTAACTGAACCAGCACGAATCAGCCCAGGGTGCCTTAAGGTATAGATAATGATTGTTAGTGCTCATCTGCAGCTGGGCTGTAGACACTGTCAGGGTCCACTGAATTTTGCAGAAGCAGCGGAACAACGACTTGTCAGAGACCTCTAATTGGCCGTGAGATATCTGTAAGTTTACCCTCTCATGAGTGTGTTTCTGCAATATAACTGTACCCCAACAGTGACACAGGACAGATCCCTCGGGCTCTGCTGGCGGTCCCGCGGGGTCCCACGTGGACAGAGTCCCTCCGTGGACCAGGGGTTGTTATTAATTAATGGTACCGTGGCGAGTCAGGCCTGGGAAACTAGCTGTCCTCTGTCCCCCGCCACCGCGTCCCCTTCCCAGCAACAACTCGGCTTGAAGTGAAAACGGAAGCCCTCACTTCTGGATGCTTCCTGGTAGTATGTCCTGGGCCACACTCGAGGCCAGTCAGTCCACTGAAACTTTGCAGATGTGGGCTGCACTGTGGAGCCCTTTTGAGTGATCTTTCAACTCTGATTTTGTGACGGGGCTGCGGTCTGGTTTGAGGCCGTTTATGTGTATAGTTGAACGCCCTGCACCTGTGTCCTGATTAGGAGCCCCAGACAACGAGGGCTCTACCCTGCGTATTGGACACAGTGGTGCTTGACTCTTCCTTGCGTGTAAATTAAAAATACAGCATTCCTTTTATTTATTTATTTTAAAGTTGTCCAGCCTAGGCTCAAATCTATGCCTAGGGAATGGGCTGAGGTGTGTTCAGTCTTAATCCACATCCGGCTAACGTAATCTTTGTGTAACATCACCTTTTAAAGTTTAAAGAAAATCCTCCGGATTTTGTAAAATTATGAAACTCTGAAGTACCAACAGTCTCTGCCTGATGGATTTTGCTCGTGATACTTCTGCTGTGAGGTGATCCTGTATAAAGGTCACACACGTTTTCCCTAAAAGGCCAGAGAGGAAGTAATTTTGGGGTTTGTAGGCAGATTATCCTTGTAACACAAATGCAGCTACAGACAACATGTAAATTTAGGGGCTGTGTGCCAGCAAAACTGGATTTACCGAAGCAGGCAGCAGGCAGGATTTGGCATGCTGGCTGACGGTTACCGCCTTCCGGAAGCAGTTGGCACCAGTCACCCCGAGAACTGGTTAGGATGAAATTCCTAGCACTCTAGACTTACTGAACCCCAAACTGGGGGTTGGCTGGAAATTGTCCTGGGGACTCTGATGCTGACTGCAGTTCAGGATCCACTGCTCTAAGAGCTGTGTCCTGTGTACCCTGGCATTCGAATAGTGTGTAGACCACACAGTCACAGTTGTTGGCGCCCAGGAACCTGCATTTTAGCAGCAGGCCCCAATGTTTGGTGCACACTATAATAGGAACCAATTTCTAAAGCCGTGGCTGGCTTCACGGGCAGAGGCAAGGGAGAGCATAGTTGTTGGTGAACTGTTTCAGACTATAGCCGAGGCTGTAGGGAGGTGGTTTGCAAGAAGGGGGGCAGTGAATGTGGAAATGTGGGGTGGGTGCTGCCTTATATGAACTCCATGTGAAACACCTTGTCTACGAAGGTGGATTTACCTCTGTTCTAGTAGTATTAAATGTGAACCCCGTAGCCCAAGAGTTTCTGGAATTTTAATTACCCCCTGGGTTATAATAACCATTGCATCCTGCCTCATTTGCTAGCTGGCATTTAGCATATGGAATGAAAATGGGTGGGGAAATGGTGTATGATTCCTTCCATACCTGATGACCTCAGTAGGAGCTGCACAGAGACAGGGTGGATTGGTTGTTGCTAGGGGCAGGGAGAGGACCAGGGACTTCTAATGGGCTTGGAGATTTTGGGGGGCAGTGAAAATATTCTGAGCTTGGTGTGGAGTGCAGCTCTAAAAACTGCTTGACTGCATACTTTAAAAGAGAATTTTTTGGTGTGGAAGTTACATTTCAAGAAAGCTGTTATTTATTTATTTGTTTAGTGCTTTTGGGGATGGAACCCCGGGGTTTGTTGCTCCTAGGCAAGCACTGTGTTACTGAGCTATACCTGCAGCCCTAAGAAGCTGTTAATTTAAAAAAAAGGGCAAAAGGGAATGGGCTGAGGTGTGTTCAGTCTTAATCCTCGGATTGTAAAGGCCTTGGTGACCTGAATGGCCCCTGGTCAGTCCCGCCCTCTGGCTCTTCCTGGGTGGCCTCAATCATGCATTTCACAGGGACCCTGCTGAGCGCCCTGTGTGTCCTTGCATTGTGCCTGCTCTGGACCTGACCTGTGGATGGACAGACGTGGGGAGAAAGTTGACTGTAAGCAGGCCGTGGGAGGCTGCGTTGGGTGCACTGGGCAGGAAATAAGGCTTTGCTCCAAGAACAGTGGGAGCCAGGGAAGGCCTTTTAGCAGAGGAGCGACAGCAAGGATTCCTCTGGCAGCAGGGAAGCACAGGAGGAGAGGGTTTCCGGAGGAGTCTGAAGCCTTGGGCTACTGATGGTGACAGAGAAGCGGAGCAATCTGAGTGGTATCCCTGAGGCACGGTAGGTAGGTAGGTAGACCCACCGGCAACCAGCTGGAGGATGCTGGAAGGTGCTGTCTGAATGCAGTTGTGGCTGCAGGTGCTGCCTCCCTCTGCATCTCTGGCCTGGTGGAGACCAGGACTGAACAGCGGTCAGTGACGGGAGTGCCTGCCGGCTCAGCTCCAGAGAACTTGGGGGAGAAATGGTGAGTCCATGTCCATTGCACACAGATGTGCCTGCTCCGGGTTGTGGCAGTGCTGCTGCAACACACCAGCTCAGGGAATGGAGTGGCAAGTACCCAGAGAGCCTGGGCTGAGGGTTGGGCCCAGGGCCCAGGGCCTGGAGTCCCCCCCCCCCCCGAGGGCTCTGACTGACCGGAGCAAAGAGCATAGCTCATTGACAGCTTCCCTGGCAATTTTGTTGGAAGACACCTCATTTGACAGTAGGAATTACTAAGGAATAGTTATCCAGCTAAAATACTTGGGTCACTTTGGTGTAATTTTCCTCCTTTTTACAAAACATAAGTCATAACGAGGATGCCACAAGCAAATACAGAAGTACGGGCTTTCTTGGAATGGAAGATCAGAGTCTTCGTTTTGTTTTTTAAATCACATGCAAGCTGAGCTGGAGTGGGTGCAGGGGCAGGAGGATCACATGTCTGAGGCCAGCCTGGACCACTTTAGCAAGTTCAAGGCTAACCTGGACTATAGAGTGAGATCTTGTCACGCGCGCGCACACACACACACACACACACACACACACACACACACACAGATCCCCATTCCCAGTGGGGATTGAATGTCATAATTATGATTCTAGGAACTCAAGAAATGATGAGCTGACTGGAGGAGTGGTTGTCCCCCTCATTAACAGCTGTGAAACGGTGTCCCCCCCCACTCCCCACTCCCATGTTGGGTATGGAACTCTGGTCCTTGCTCATGCTAGACAAGTGTTCTACTACTGAGCTATATCCCCAGCTCTGAAGGGTATCTTCACATGGAGGCACCTTCACTATTTTAAGGGATTACAGACACGGGTTGAAAAGACCTGTGTGCTTCATAGAGAACAAATAAAATTTTTTGCTACTTGAAAGAGACCGTGAATGTTGAGCAGGGCTGTGTTCACTGCGCAAACTTTGGAATTCCTTTAGTGGCATTTAAAGCCAGCTTCGCCCTTGCAATTCTGCCTCAAGTTTTAGCCCAGTATAAATACTAATCACTTGAAAGTGCCACTCACCCAGGGACTACCGATAACCATTCTGATTATGTACTGTGGCTAGATTACTTGCACTCTAGAGCAAAAGCCACGTGACCAAATAAATCTTTTCAAAGTTTTTGTTCTCACATTTCTTGTGATTCCTAATTGTAAGATTGTATTTAAATTGTCACCATAAGAGACGAGCTCTCACTTTCACGATGCCTTTAGTTGATGTAAAATTGTATGATGTGCCAGTGAATACCTCCTCACTTTCTATTAGTTACTTTGCTCAGAAAGAGGGCAGGATCTGTACAAAGCCGTTTTAGCTTTTTTGACTTCGTTTTGTGTTTGGCAGTAAAATAAGAGAGTATATGTTATATTTAAAGGGAGAAAGTGTGATTTAAGTTTTTATTTTATTTTATGGTGCTAGGGATTGAACCTAGACCTCCTACTCACCAGATAAGCGCCCTGCTCTGCCTCTGACTCACCTCTCCAGCCCCAACATTTAGAGTTTAAGTGAGTGAAGTTCACTTACATTCTAGGTTTGTCCCCTGATCCTTGTAGTTTAAACAGGAGTTTAAAAATTAAAAGAGCATTGATTTGTAACAAGAGAATGTGTAAGTTGGGAGACGTAAACCTAGAAATCTCCCATAGATTTCCACTCCTCTTGTCTCTCTCTTTCTCTCTCCCCTTCCCCCAAAGCATCCATTTGGAGAAAAGTAATTGCATGAAACCTTTCTCGGCCAGCTCCCAGAGTTCCTGGCCAGGGACAATGGAGGAAAGCTGGAGAAGCTTTGCACGTTATTGGAATGCTGCTGTGGGTGAGCGGATCAATAGCCCCGCTGTGCTTCTGTGATCCCAGCACTCAGGATTTCTGCCCTTTTGAACTGTGCAGGGTCTTAGCTGGGCGGGACCAGCTAGCATGGCTGTTTTCTCTGGGTAGGACTTGGGAGTTACTTCTCAGTACCTGGAGTGGTGAGAGATGCCCCAAGCCAGGCATTCTGAGTCTGCAGCCTGCTCTCCGGGACTCAGATACTCTTAGAATTGGGGAGAGGGTGGTGGTGGTGAGTAAAGCAGTTTCACTGTTTTGAATGAAGTATTTCATTCTCAGATATAAAAAGGCAGGGAGATTTCACTTGAATGTAAGCATACTATTCATGCAGAAGAGCCTTGGGAAAATCTCCCTATGTTGGAATACAAAGGTTACAGAATATTATGTGCTTAGAATAGCTTTTAAGGTCTGTAGAAAAATCAATTTTTTGTTTGTTTGTTTGTTTTGTCTTTTTTGAGACAGGGTCTCACTATGCCTTTCAGGCTGGCCTTGAGCTCACTTTGTAGCAGCCCAGGCTGGTCTTGAACTTACAATGATCCTCCTGTCTCAGCCTCCCGAGTGCTGGGATTACAGACATGAGCCACCACGCCTGGCCCTAGAAAAATCATTTGTTAAAAGAAATTTTGTGGCTCGATATTGAAGAAAAATAGAGAACGCTAGAAAGATGTCATAAAGAACATGTATTTTTATTTTTCAATTTCGCAGTGCGGGGGATGGAACCCAGGGCCTCATGCACAGTTGCAGGCATGTGCCCAGCTGCAGAGCCACGCTGCTGCCCCTGTGGGGAATGTATTTAAAACTAGCTTCCTTCTCTGGCATTACTGACGCATAATTCACTCAGTGGTGCGCTCGTTCATTGTGTTGCTTAGTCCTTGCTTCAGGAAAACAGTATGTGAAACAATAATCCCATGACAGCATGAGATTTTAACTTTACCTTTTAAAATGGTGAGACTTGCCTGGTATTTTGTTCCCATAAACTCAACCGTAAATGAGAAAAGTAATGAGTGGGGATTTTAGAGACAGTGCATTGTAACTTCCCCTCCTCTTCCTGTGTTTACATCCAGGCTGATAAAAACTCGGCCACATACAGTGTGTTCTCAGGAACTTGTGTCAAGGACAAATCTGCACAGCCCCGGGGAAACGGGACATTTCCTAACATTTATTTTTTATTGGAGAAGCAATGCTCAAGCTGTATTATCTGGTACTGTAATCAGGGCATGTATGTATGTGTGCAAGAGTGTGTATATCAACAGGAAAATAGGAGCTTCTTGCTCACCCTGGCTGAACACGTTAGACACCTGGAAACTTCTTTTTAAGGGGTCATATCAGAACCTCTGGGTTTTTAGCTCTCCAAGTGATGCTGCCTGCAGCTCAGGCAGGGAGCAAGCCTGCTTTTCAGCTGTGGCAGGTGAATCTGTCCGTACCCGGAGTGGGAGGCTGTTTTGTATGGTAGTGAATTTCGGTTTGACAGTTTGGGCCAGGCCTCAGCAGTGTGATCCTCCCAAAGGTTACTGTCTCCACCACACTTCTCGGCCTCTGCTAACATTCAGGCTTTGGCATGGGTGCTGCTGGCTGCTTTGAGCCAGATTTATGGTGAGAGTTGGGGGCAAAAAGGCAGAGTAGAAAAATTTTAAAAACTTAAATTTTGACCCTGAAGAAACCATGTCTAAAGTTGAGGCCAATGCAGGTGTGGCCACTAAGAAGATTAGCACCACTGGAAAGAAAGCAAGTACTTTCTACCAGAACAGGAAGAAAAATGACTTCAGGGCTTCTCAGGAATTAGCAAGGCCCCCACCTGTCACAACCTCATAGGTGTAAAGACATGAATCTTGCTTTTGAGAAGAGAGTCCCTGGGTTGCCTGCTTGAGAAGGGTCTCCTGGGCAGTTGGTTACCCAAGATTCATTTCACTATGCTTACCAATCCAAGCACTTGGAGACTGCTACAGTCACAGTCCAGATGGGCCAGGCTACTTACTCAAAGGACACCTGACCGTGGCATCATTCACGTGATGCCGGTTTTACCAGCGTGCAAAACGCAAGAGTTGTGGGGTCATGAAGGCTTCCACCCAGATTTTAAAGGAAGGCCTGGGAGGCCAGGCAGAGTTGCCCTGAGATGACAGTGTATGAAACTGTGAGAATGGCACCAAAGGTGCAGTGGAGACATCAGGAACTCAGAGATGCCAGGAGGGTGGAACATCTTCTGAAGAAATCGCAGCCCAGGAGTGGAACCAGCCCGAGAGGGAAGCCAAATGGACTTCCACCAGCAAGGCCAAGGGGGTGGGGTCTGCACAAACCCCCTGGAACTCACATCTCACTACCGTGTGCTCTGGATGCCAAATATGCCAATAAAAAACTTAATGTTTGCCCCACTGGGTTTTGATCTTGTTTGGTCTGATTCTTTCCCATCTCTATTCCTCCCTTTTGGAATGGGAATGCTTACCTTATGCCACTGTACTTTGGGATAGTGTAACTTGTTTTTCATTATTATAGAGATTCCCAGCTAAGAGTTTGCCTCGAGTCTCAGCAGAGACTTGGACTTTTGAAAAATGCTGGGCGTGTTTAGACTTTGGGGAAAGGATTACTATACTGCCTTTTGGGTTGTGCATGGGATCATTGTATTATGGTAGGCAGATTATGAACTTGCTGTCTTCTTTATTTGGATTTTATGGTTTGAGGAGAAGTGTGTGGATGTGAGGTTGACAAGGGGTGGGGCATGACCATTAATCCTGATAGGTCATCTTTTTTTGGATTAAAAAACATAGTAGATTAATAAAGCATGCTTCTGGGTGGGTCATGCAGGTGTCTTGGGTATTGTGTATGCCATTGCCTCCCCCCCAGCACTGGGGATTGAACTCATGACCTCGTGCTTGCCAGGCAGGCGCTTACGCCACCGGGCTAAATCCCCAGCCCTTTGGGTGTGAGATCCCTCACCATTTCTTTCTCTCTTGGTGCCATTCCCCTGCTCAGCTTCCTGGCTCCCACAAACTAAACAATTTTGCTCCATCACACCCTTCTGCCATGAAGTTTCTGCCTTGGAGTCTGCAGATGATGGATTGAACCTCCTGAAACACTGAGCTTTAAATTAAACCTCTTCTCCTTTAAGTAGTATCAGGTATTGTGTCCAGTAATGGGAAAGTGGAGTAATTCAGAAGAGTCAGCAGCACCTACCTTTTCTGGGAGCTTGCCAGACATAGGAGTCTTAGGTCTTGCCACCCTGAACTTTGAGTAGTGGGACTTGACAAGCCACCCTTCCTTTCATGGTTAGCCAGGAGCTTCTGATTACAGGCTGGAGTTATGGAACCTGGGCTTTACAGACTTCATGGCATCTCTCTGTGTATTGTGTGTGTGTGTGTGTGTGTGTGTGTGCGCGCTATTCTAGTTGGTGTTGGAAACTGAGGCTCAGAGACACTTAGGTCTAGGGTACTAACTTGGTTTGTTGTAACCCTAAGATCTGGAAAGTGGCTGTACCTCTTGGGGCCATGCTGTGAAACACTTGGGACTCCCAAGTCACTCCCTTTTGCCGTTGCTGCTTCCAGAGCTGACAGAAGCCAGTAAAGTGAGGTGTTAGTGTGTGGCTAACAGTAGGTGTCAGTGCATGTTTACTTTTTTAAGAACACGTGCACACTTATATAGGGTATGAAATACATAAAAGCATATGTATGTGTGTGTGCATATATATATATATATATATATATTTTTTTTTTTTTTTTTAAAGACAGAGCTTTGCTGTGTTGCTTAGGCTGGTTCATTGCCTAGGTGCAAGTGATCTTCCTGCCTTGGGCTCCTGAAAAGCAGGGACTACAGGCATGTGCTACAGGCATGTGCTGCTAGGTTTTTCTTTTATGTTTTATGTGGGTTGTTTAAACAAAATCATGTTTGCTTGTCACTCTCATCTATTGCCCATTCATTCATCCATCCACATGTACAGTCATCCAAATGGCAAAGGAAAGGTTATTTCTGTGTTAAGTAGGCAAATGGAAATCTTCAGCAAAGTGTGGAACAAAAACAGCATATGTGGTGGTCTGTTTGTAACACCAGCTGAACTGAATCAGCGTGGTGCGGAGTGTCAATGGCCCACCTGAGGATTATTGCCAAGATTAAAAGGACGCCTGGAGAGGAAGAAGTAGTAGTGTCGTTTGATGCTGTTGGTTCTCCTGGAGGAGCTTGTTTAGCTTCTTTCCTGATATGAACTTGGCTGTTCTCATTGTTGGAGGAGCTTGGGACCTCACTGCCACTGAGGATGGCTGGGGGAGAACTTGTTCTTACTTTGAGTGTTGCTTGCTGGCTCCAGTGTGGATCCCTCAGCCTGCTGGCACAGATCCTTCATCCCACTGGCATAGACTTTCTAGCTTCCACCACTGACCTTGGGGCCTTCCCAGTGCAGATCCATGAAACAGACTTGCCCGAGACAGTTTCGTGGGCTCTAGGCCTCCAGCTGGACTCATGGGAGGCATTGTCATGGGCTCTGTGTCTTCAACCGGTCTCACGCAGAATATTGCCCTGGGATCCAGGACCTCGGCTGGATTCTCTAGGTCTTTAGTGTCTGGACAGATTTCCTGCACTCTCTTTGCATGCGACTCCTTGGGTGACCATTATAAATAGTACTATGAATTATGTGTCCTGTATCATCTTGTTTTCCTTGCAGACCCAGACTACAGCACAACATATGACTTGGAAATTTAGCCACTAGCTCTTCATGGTGATTAACCTTAAAATCTTTGATGAGCAGAGTTAAAATCTTTGAGTCACTTAAAATTTTTAAGCATGGTTTCCTTGTATCTAAAGTTGCAG
>RJWT010046430.1:0-11459 GCA_004365215.1 Cuniculus paca | reverse complement strand
TGTGCATTTCTGGGTAAGGGGACTCTCGGACTCGGAAGTGGCCCGTGTCTCACACAGCCAAGGACCGCTGCTCTGAGGACCTGTCAGTCAAGGAAAAGGCAGGCGCGAGGCCAGCTGGGAGGAAAGGCTGGGCGTGCCTAGTCAGGGTCTCCTCCTCCAGCAGTGCTTGCCGAGCTCGTGACCTGAGGATGCTCCGGTGCCCTAGGACGCCCTCCTCCAAGCTGCAGATGGTCCTCTCACTCCCCAGCCACTTGAAGGAAATCTCAGATAAAAAACACTGCACAAGTTCTAGACTCAGCATACAGGGTGCTGCCTGAGACGGCCCAGACCTCCCCCCGAATGGTCAAGTACTTGGGCTGCGTCCTTGGACCAGGCATGAGAGCGCTGGAACTGGACAGCAAGAGGGCAATTCTTGCGTTTCAGCTGCCCCAAACCGAAGGCCGCTCAGGGCCTTTTGGGAACGGCTGGCTTCTGTCATACCCACTACCTGGGTCTCCTGTGAGGCTCTACGGGGGGAGGAAGGAGGACCATGCCATGGACAGTGAGGGCCAGCAGGCTTTCCAGCCTTTAACACCCAACTCACCAGGCTCCTGCCCTGGGTTTGCCGAATATGGAGAAACCTTTTGTCCTACGTGTCTCACAGCAACACGGGGTGGCAGAAGGCTAAAGTCCTTCCACAAGATAGGGTGATGTGCCCTACCAGCAGTCTGCTTCCCCAAGGGCTCAGACACTGTAGCACCAGGAGGACTGGCTCTCTACAAGCTGGGGCTGCCATCGCCCTCCTGCCAAGCTAGTCCTGGGCCAGTCTTTCTTGGGAAGTAAAAACACCTCGGCAGGCTCACGAGGTCCTAAGTGGCAAGAGGGTATCAGCAGGCCAGGGGCTATAGAATCAGGCTCCCCAGAGGTCACCTTGAGGGATCCTCCCTGCTCCAGGGGAGGACACGCAAGCACACTACTGTGCTTCTACACACCCGTACAGGGGCGACTGAACAGCTCTACTTCAGGCGGTGGAGCCACACCACAAGCCCCTGGCAATGCTGATGGGGCAGGTGATGGGTGGGAGAGGACAAGCAGGACGTGCAGTGGTCAGTCCCGGGAAAGCACTGAGGCTGGGACTTTGCCTCCACATACATCTGCCCAGAAGGCCGAACTCATATCCCTGACGGGAGCCCTCCAGTTCGCAAAGGACTTGGGAGTCAATTCACACACAGACCCCAGCTAGGGCTTCTCACTTCCCCCTGCCCGCGCAGCTATTTGGGAAAAGGGCAATGTTCACGACTAAAATTCTGTGTATCAAGTATGGGCCAATGGTCCCATTATCAACAGCTCTTGTCAATAAAACAGAAAATAGAGTGTGTGTGAGGATACAGCGATTGGAACCCGCAAGCACTGCTGCTGGTGGGAATATAAAATTATACAGCTCCTGTGTGAACAGCTGGACAGCTCCTCAAAAAACTAAACATAAGCCGGGTGTCCTAGCATTTGCAAGGCCAAGCCAGGAAGATTGCGACTTCAAGGCCAGCCTGGGCTACATGGTGAGACCCTATCTCAAAAAAAAGAAAAAAAAAAAAAAAAGTTAAACACAACACCATATGACCCGCAATTCACTCCTAGGACTACACTCAGAAGCGAAAGCAGAGACGCGAACAGACATTGTACGCACGTGCTCTTGGCAGCATTATTTACCATGGCCAAAGGCTGGAAGGGATCCACGTGCCCGCCAGCAGATGCAGGGATGCACACGACACGGCCGTTGGCACAGGGGTTACCAGGCATACAGCAAAGGAAGTTCCAGCACGTGCTTGGCCAGGATGAGCCCCGGGGGCACAGACTAAGTGAAACAAGCCAGACCTGCATGCCTCCTGACTCACACGAAGCGCCTGAATAGTCAAGGCCACCGAGACGAACAGAACGGGGGAGCAGCCGAGGCTGGGGAAAGGGTTTGGGGGTGGGGAGGATATTAAATAGGTACGGAGTTTCAGGCTGGGATTACATTTTGGAAATAGCGGCGATGGTTCCTCAACACTTGGAACACACATAAGGCACTGAATTCCACACTTACAATGCTTGAAATGAGAAACTTCTGCCTTAGGCTTGTTTAAAAACCTAAGGAAGGGCTGGGAATGCAGCTCAGCGGTAGAGCGCTTGCTCCCCTTGTACGAGGCCCTGGGTTCCACCTCCACCCCCCCCCCCCCAGCACACAGAAACACCCTTAAAAACGACGACAAAAAAAGACAAAACCGTTTTCCTCTCGCAGCACACACCAGCACGTGCGAAGGCTCCCATCGCTAATCCTCTCTCTGGAGGTAATGCACACGTGCTCGCCAGCGCTGAGGACCTCACAGTGACACAGCAGCCACGGGGGTCAGATTTCCCGCTCACCTCGCCGCCAAGGCCCGGACCGGGGCGGCCGCCACCTCTTTCAGTGACTGGCACCTCCCCGGCAGGCTCGCCAGAGCAGGCCTTGCCCCGCGTCCCTCCTGAGGGAGACGGCACGGGCCTTGCGTCCACCATCGCCCCACTTGTGGCACTTGAAGCCTGGCCGTTTCTTCTCTCTGCCCACTGCTGGCCCCATCTTTGGTGGGAAATCCTGCCGTTTCCGAGGCAGAACAGCGTATCGCACCAGCTTCCCCGCTGCGTCACTAAACAACAGCAATCACGAACATGGCGCAGGCTGGAGAAAGCAGTGACACAGTAGCCCCCGCTGTCTGCGCCAGGAATCAAGGCCTGCAGAAGCACACAGCACAGATGGCCCTGTGCCACCCCTCTGGCTAGGGGAGTGAGAGCTCCACAGCTCGCCGGCGCATGAAGCTCCTCTGCCCTCTGCACCCAGCCTCACCCAGAAGCTTCCTGGTGCCTATGACAACCCACGTGAGAGAGATGAAGAGACTTGACAACACCACTCCCACAGTACAAACAGCCTGCAAGGGACACCTGCCTCGCCTCAGTCTTATGAGAAGCCCAGAGCCACGGCCTGCAGAGACGCACTTGCTGGTGGAGACAGGTGCCCTGGGTCCCCAGCTGTGACCACAGGGCCGAGGTGCATGGCAGTGCTCTCAGTATCGCAGAGCTGGAGACAGGAACGGTGTCCTCACCCAGGACACAAGCTGGGTGGCATGACAAGGTGCACACACCCAGCCGATGCCTAGTACACACGCACATCCACACACGTGGAAAAGGACGGGACCACTGCACCAAGAATCTGAAGTCCCTACATCTGTTCTAACCCACAGGCCATTTCCCCCAATTTGTTAAGAAAAACTGGACTCTTCAGTTTATAGTCAAAGGGCCAGAGCAACATAAGGAGAGTTTGCTTTCCCAAGCCAATGTGCACATGTCATACACACACACAGACACCAACCTTCTAGGTCACGTTTCTATTTCAGAAAACAATCATTGCAAACACTGACTCTTCTGACTTTATTCAAAAATAAAAGAAGCATGAAAAATAGAGCTTAAACGTTCGATGTCATCTGGAATCACAGGTTTACCAAGAGGCAGTAAAGGCGATCCTGTGTCTGGAGGGATTAATTGTAATCACTAGAGACAGTGAGCTGCTTTTCAGAGAAATGCATCTCAGGACATGCTAACTGCGAGGCTGATGGCTGTGCAGTCTCCCATTTTCCAGGTCCCAGGCAGGCTCCCCCTTCCAGGAGCAGTGTGGGCCCTCGCTGAGGGATGGAGCCTTCCGTGGCTCCTCCTGTGGCAAGAGTGACACTACACAGGTGTCACTTCCAGGAGCAGCGCCGTGGCGGGACACACATCTGTTCACATCCGTCTCTAGTCAGTTGATCTGTCCTCTAGCGCGTGGCACAGGGTATGATTCTGAACACAAGGTGAGGAAGCTGGAGAGGGGAGGGGACTACACACCACGCTCCAGGGCGCGGAGGTCTTCCAGGAGCTCCTGGGCAGCAGCCTGCAGGCGGGTGTTGCGGCTCTTGGACATGGCCAGGATGCGCTGCAGGGGCAGCGAGTGCTGGAACTCAGATGCCGACTTGGAGAAGACTTCCGGTTCCAGAACCACTGACTGGACAAGGCGCAGGGCGTGGAGACACACTTCTGCATCTGGATCTGGGGAGACAGGGAAGGCTTCTGTTAAAATAAAAGGGTCTTCGGGGTCTGCCCCTAAAAGGTTCTTTCTGAACAACAGGCTCACCAGCTGAGAAAACTTTCAGGCTAATCCACAAACAGTTACTTCTTTATGTGAGAGCACAGTTCATAAAGTCAGTATTGCAAACTCAGCCATCCTGTATTTACAGACTGTCCGCCTTCAGACATTACAATCATGCGATTTAACACCACTGAACTGGAAATGTGAGGGCTGCTAAGGGGTCTGGAAGCGTCTGGCCAAAGGCCATGTGTGAAGCTGTGCCCCGGCCCTTGGTCACTGCACTGCTCGTGGTGGTACCTCTAGGAGGGGTCAGCCTAGTGGAAGGAAGTTGGGGCGAGTGCTCTTAAAGGGGACACTGGGACCCTGTCTCTCCCTCACCCCAAAGTCATCTACGCACTCAATACAATCCCAACCAAAACCTCAACAGAAGTTGACGGATTCTCAAATTTATTTGGAAAAGCACAGGAACTGGGACAAGTAAAATACTTTGGAAAAAGAAAATGCCTGAGAACTCACAATTGTAGATTCAAAACTATAGTTATCAAAAACAGTGCAGTATTAGTGAAGAGATGCCGAGGTGAATGAAGCAGAATTCAGAAGCAAGCCTACAGCTCCACTAACTCTCAGGAAAGTTAGAAATGCGATCTAGTTGTGAAGGAACGGCCCTGTCAGTCCATGACACTGGAAAACTGAGCGCCAGTATACAGACTAAAAACTTCATGAGCTGTCTCCTATGTAAAAATTACACACAAAAAACTGACCTGAGCAAAACCCAAACTGCCATCATTTCTGGAAGAAAACCCTTGTGGTTGTGAGTTAGGTAGTTTCTTAAGACAAAACCAAAAGCACCATTAGTGCCAGAAAAAAACCAAAAATCCTTTAGGTCCCACCAAGATGGTCAACATCTTCTCTTCTAAAGACACAGTTAAAACAATGAGAAGAGAAAAAGCCATGAGTTCAATACCCAGTACCAAAAAAGAAAGAAAAAGAAAAGGCCATGAGACTGGGACAAAGCATCTGCAAAACAGACTGCATCTGTAAAGGACTAAGGGCCTACCATGTGACAAGAGGCCCAGCACCACTGGTTATTAGGAAAACTCAATCCACAGTGAATACCACCACACACCTATCAGAATGGCTAAAATTAAAGTGATAATCTGACAAGACCAAGTGTCGACAAGAATGAGGAGCAACTGAAACATCACAAAATACTGGTAAAACTTTAAATAGTACAGCAGTTTGGAAAAAAAATTTCACAGTTTCCTATAAATTTAAACATATAATTATTATACAACCAGCAACCCAAATTCTAAAGTAGTCAACCAGGAAAACAAAAATCTGTGTTTACAAAAAAATCCTATAAACATAGATAGTCCTTTTACTCATAAATGCAAAAGTTGTACATAATTTAAATATCCTTCAACAGAGGAGCGAATAAACTACAGACTGTGGTGTTACCTTTCCATGCAGTGAAAAAGTGCTCAGTAATTTAAAAAACCCCAGAAAATTGGTATAGACAATCACATGATGAATCTCAAATAAAACATGTTAAAGAAAAAAGACAGACTTAAAAGTCTATATACCGCATGATTTTATTTATATGTCATTCTATGAATGGCAAAACTAAGGAAAGGAAAACGACCCATCCGGGGTCTGTGGGGGTGAGGCAGGTATCTGAGGTGACAGCGGTTCTGTCACTATGATGGCAGATACATGGTGTCTGCATCTTTCGCCTAATGAACAAATTTTTCTTTGTGTAGACTATAACTCAGTGAATCTAAGCTTACTTAAAAAAAAAACAAAACAGAAGCAGCAATTTGATCCTGGGACCCTCTCCTAGACGGCAGGAAATTTCTTCAGTGCCTCTGGAACAGGACACCAGCATGACAGTGGCTGGAAGTTGTGTCTGGAGGACTGGTGGACTAAGCAAATGTAACTGTATGCTGTAGTCAGGGGTTGCAAGGAGAAAAATTACATACAGGACACAGAATTTATAATACTATTTTATGATGGTCACCCAGAATGAAATATAAGAAAGTGCCAGCAATCTGTCCACAACACTAAAGACCTAGAAAATCCAGCCAAGAGCCTGGATCCCACAGTTATGCCCTGCACAAGTCCAGCTGAAGACCTAGAGCCCATGACAACGCCTCCCACAAATTCAGCTGGAGGCCTACAGCCCACGACAATGCCTCATGCAAGTCTGTTTTATGGATCCGCACTGGGAAGGCCCCAAGGTCAGTGGTGGAAGCTAGAAAGTCTGTGCCAGTGGGTGAAGGATCTGCGCCAGTAGGCTGAGGGTTCTGCACTGGAGCCAGGAAGCAACGCTCAAAATAAGGACCAGGGCTCCCCTGAAAAGTACCGTAGTCATCCTCAGCGACAATGAGGTCCTGAGTTCCTGTGACGATGAGAACAGTCGAGTACATGCCAGGAAGCCAGCATGACAACTTCTCCTGGAGACTGAACAACACACATCTTCCTCTCCGCAGCTAGGCAGCAATGCTCAATGCAAGGGGCAAAGTGAACCGCAGCCACTCTCAGTGACAAGGTTCCGAGCTCCTCCGAAGAGAATGGCTGAGTTCATATCAGGGAAGTCATCACGACAAGCTCCTCCAGGAGAACCAACGGCTTCAAAGAACAACACGGGAGAATCCACAATGCCTCTCTCTTTGTCTCCAAGTCTCCTTTCTTATGCCAGCAACTTTCCTCAGGTGGGCCATCCATACTGAGCACCACGCTGATTCAGTTCAGCTGGTGTTAAGCTGACCACCAGCTTTTAATCTGTAACACCCTACAAACCCTAAGACACCCTCTGGCCAGCTCTGTTTCCACCCTCATCCTCTAGACAGGTCGTCTCTGGGTCATGTGAGGAACCCAAGAGGACAAATTCCAAAATACTGACCGTGGCTCCCAACCAATGCTGCACCAGCACAAACTGCCGGCTTGTTTGTGGGCCCCGCCCGCAGTTTCCCAGACTGCGGAGCACGGGACTATCGATACGTGCGCTATTAATGAGACCAGATGTGGACAAGTAGCAGAGACAGAATTGGGGGTTAAATGAATAATGAATCAACAGATAACTAGACAAAACAAGAAAGTTATTAACTGAGTGAAATAAGAAACTGGAAGGAAAGAAAGCAGTTCTGGCTTGGCTCTGAGTAACAGCAGTCATAATAACGAACACACTGAGTGTTAATCTAACGCGAAGCGTGACGTAGTCCTGGGAGGACCCGAAGTGTGAAGGAAGGTGAGAGCGAAGCGCTCTTCCTTTCTAACAAAACCTGTAGACACGGTTCCTTAGGAGTCTTCTCTGGGGAGATGCTTCTTGATCCTGCTTATCCCCCAGCAGAAAACGCTATGTGTAGTATCTGCAGGGCACGTGAGGAGAAACCGGCAGGATAAAGAGGAGGCTGCCTGGAAACTGGTTTTATATAATTAAAATAAAGCACAATGCAATTCAAAGCATTAAATATTAAATGAGGAACCTGTTCAAAGCTTTCAGATAAAATATCAAATATGACATAGAACTTATTTCTGTGAGCATGCTATGCATTAGATGTCATGTTCTAAATGACTCCACATATCTCAATGAGAATATGCAATAAATTTGTAATAAAAATTCTTGACAAATGGTCTGTGATCATGCATTGGTAATAATTTACAGTCCCCGCCCCCCCAATCATCTAAAATGCATAATGGCTGAAAAACGAATGGAACAGATTTTCTCATCTGTTGATGAAACTTTCTGTGACAGGGTCAGCGGTTCAGATGTAATCAAACTACTTCCCATCAGGATGTCCAGGTAGCAGCAAAGCTCTCAGAGAAACCACTGCATGGTCCTCCCCGGTGGACCAGGGGGGCCACAACCTGGGCTCTGTGGCACCTCGGAACACGGACAGGTCTAGCAGCAGCAGCAGCAGCAGCAGCACAAAGCCTGGGCTTGCAAACTCCAAAGAACCAGACACACAGGTGAGGAAACCATCTTCCTTGTCCCACACTGGCTTCCAGGTATTGTTCAGCACTTGTTTCTCTTCCCAGAACATTCTAGATAGGGTTATCTGTTGTTGCTGCTGCTCCTATCTTGTCCTTACCTTCTAGCCACATGACCTTCTCCTCACTCCCTGCAACAGTCCAAAGACAGAGCTGTGTGGCTTCCCAAAAGAGATGAGTGAGACGGCCTCTGGAGTCATGAGACAAACGCAGCCACGGAGCAGGCCGACAGAAATAACCCCATGCTCCATCATCATAGGAGAGTGTGTGGTCTGTTGGGGGTGGCATTTCAGGGCAGGGCAGCCCACGACTGCTCCAGGTGTCTCTGGCAACCTTGCAGATGTCCCCAGTAGTCTGGTCAGCAATAAGTATCCCACGTGAACTGCAGTAGCCCGGACCTGTGCAGGCTGCAGGACAGCCACAAGCCTACATTGAGCAGGAAGGAGACAAACACATGTGTGGGGCCCACCCCTCCTGTCCGTGTGCACAGCGCTCCTGTCACTGTCATCGTCAGACCTGTCTGGGGTCTCTGTCCCATACACCGCCCTCATGCGGCAGCATCAAGCCTCGTTCACACAGTTTTTACAGCCTACTTGTGATACCTACCGCCGGTACAGTGGACGGAGCTCGCTGCATTACGAACCAAGGGCAGCCAGTCCTGAGAACACTGAGCACCAAGAGCTGCTGAGGAGCTCTAGAGAGCAGCAGAGACGGCAGTGGAGAGCCTGAAGAGCAGCGGGGAGCTCCAGAAAGTGGCCAGGAGCTCTAAGTTCCGGCGGCTGAGGGGCTGCCGAGGGCAGCTGGGAGAGTTGTTAACACTGGCTGACACCCAGGTAACAGCGTTACAGCAAGAGCTGAGAGCCGCTAAAATCAAAGCTTGGAGCTGTTGCACTGAGTGGAAAGCTGCTGGCATTCAGAACCGTTAACACTAAGGGAAATGCACTTTGCCTTTTTGCAACTTCTATCCAATTGAGCCAGAAGAACCTCACCCAATTAGGAACACTTAGTGGTGAGGCCTTTGGAAAGTGATCAATCAGATTCCAGCAGGTTGCTAGGGTGGAGCCCCAGGATTGAATCATGGTGGCTTCATAAGGAGAAAGAGACACACAGATCCCTGCCATGATGTGATGTGGCCAAGGGGCCCTCACCAGTACCTATGCAATCCTTCTGCAGTCCAGAATGCTGAGCCAAAACAAACCTCTGTTTTAATAAAGCAGCCTGCCTTAAGTATGTCACTGTAGTTTTAAAAATGGACTAGTAAAACAAACAAACAAACAAACAAATAATAAAAATGGACTAGTATGGGAGTTCAAAAGCAGCCACTATAAAAGTTCTTCAGTGAGCAACTATGCTAGTAACAAATTTTAAAATAATCTTAGCAAAGAAGTAGACAATATAAAGAACACAAGGAAAAGGTAGAACTGAAAAATACAATAACTGAAAGAAAAATCTTGGGGGAAACAGAATGGATAGAAAAAAATCAGTGAACTAGAAGACATGATAATAGAAATTAGCCAGTGTGATTGATTAAGAGAAAGCAGACTTAAAATAAATGAGCAGAATTACCATAGGACAGAACAAGACCAGCATGTCCCTGTAGGCCAGGAAGAAGAGAAAAAATGGGCAGCACTGAAAAACAGCACAAGGAGTAATGATTGAAAATGCAACTGATTTGGCAAAAGACAGGCCTCCAGACCAACTTAAAGAAAATCTACACCATGACATGAAGTAGCCAAGCCTCTGAAATAACCTCAAAAGCAGCAAGAGACAAGTGATCCTGCATCAGTGGGGAAAACTACTTAATGATGGCAGATTCTCCATAGAAACCACGCAGGCCAGAAAGAAGTGACACAAAATTTTTAAAGTGTTAAAAGAAAAGAATTGCCAATTCCAGAAACCTAGGTCCAGGGAAATATCCTTTACGATGAAGGGAAATTCAAGTCATTCTCAGAAGAGGGGAAATCAGCAGAATTCATTGCCAGCAGATCAATTCTAACGAGCAGCCAGACCACGAGAAAAGCAGCACGGACCTGCTCAGAGCAGCATGGTTCCTAACGGCCCAAATGTCCCTCAGGCAGGGAGCACTAAACACTGTCTGAGCAGACAGTGGAATATTCATTCAGCCACAGAAAGGAAGGCTGCGCTGATACATGCTACGACGTGGGGACTCTGGAAACACGCCCAGGGAGAGAACACACAAGGCACAGAGTGTAAATAAGGGCAGGTACAAAGGGAAACGAAGCTTCCACGGCCCACGCAAGCTGACAGAAGTCTCCTCCCAGATCAGGAATTTTACATATACAAACGCATGCTAAAATCCCCCTTTTCTCAGATGTTGTCACCCAAGAACCTTAGAACAGGGTTCAAGTTTAAGCTGCACACATCTTACATATACAACTGGCTAAGTCTCAAATGCACACAGCACAGTACTAAGCGTTTCCATCTCCATAAGCTCCTTTGTGAGTCTTTCTTGCCAGCCCAACCTGTGAGCAACTGATCTTCTCATTTCTGCCCCAGTGGATTAGCTGTCCCTGTTCTTAGAAACCATATAGTTCCAAAAAATGAAAGCAAATGACGTTGTACCCGGGTTCCCATGACCCTTTGGGAGCTACTTCCTCCTCACGAGCCCTCGTGAGCCCGGACGGTCGGCAGCCACTGCCCTCCGCCCCGCCATGCCGCCTTCAAACAGCAGACAGGCTTCCCGGCTCACACCTCCACATCTGTCACCTGGGGGTGGAGGCGGGGCATCCCGCACCAGGGGTCTGGACCACAGTGTGACTAGAGAATGCCACCACCAACTGCGAGCTGTGATGTGATGTTAGCCTGGGCCAGTGTCCTGCACAGCCTGAGGTCTCCAGTACTGATGTCTGCACGGGCACAGCCTCCGTGGGCTCACAGCTTTCCTGTCACACCTGTCCCCAGCAGCAGCATCTGGAGGAGTGCCTGCACCACGCCGCGCCACGCTGGCTGCTCACACACCAGCCTCGCCCGCTGCAGTGTGGACTTGCTGATAGCCAGGGGCTGCTCATCCCAACGGCAGACAACACCTTCCCTACTCTGTGTGCAGGGGTGTGGAGAGAATCCGAGTGGAAGGGTAAGGTAGAGTCACCCTTCCACAAAATGGTTAGGGCTTTAATGTTCCACCGCTTCGTGCACACAGGACAACTGCAGTGTCTCCCAGAGGCAGGTGCAGCGGAGCAGGTTTCTTGGAAGAAGGCTCCTCCGGGGAGGAGGAGGGTGCAGCTACCCCCGGGCACAAACCTCCTCTGCCCCACCCCTTCCTGTTCTCCATGGACACAGCCACCAGGCAGCCAGCATGGTGAGCGGTTGCCTGCCTGGACCCCTGGGGATGCTAGCT
>RJWT010046429.1:0-11465 GCA_004365215.1 Cuniculus paca | reverse complement strand
ATACACACACACACATAAGATAGTTATACTAATTTCTCAGTTTATTGAAAAGAAAGATTTGTGGTAATATTGTTTGGACAATTAAATGACTATATCTTGTACTCTGAGTAACTAATTTAAAAATAATAATATCCAATGTATTAACCATTGTTACTCTCCTATCATCTTGGTTTGAAATTTTTTTTCATTAAAATAAAATTTTTTAAAAAAGAAAAAGAAACCTGAAGCCTGAAGAAGAGTTCAGTCCTAAAATTATAGACCAAGATGTTCTTACCACATGGATGATAGTTAACATTATGAGGTAGATGAGTTTGCACTAGAGAGTTGGTTTAGTGTATAGAATAGGGGACAGAGGCCGGAGCATCCTAAGGTATCTACACTGATTCTTGTTGAAGAAGAGTCAGCGAGGTAGATTTGTGTAATGGGCCAACCTTATTTATGGCTTTGAATTATCACAGCAAAAGGAAATAAGCAAGCTCAGCGAAGAGCAAATAGGGAACAGTCCAGAGGAAATTAAGTGCAAGTGTCCAAGAATTTTGTGTCATGAAGAACCACATAGAATGACCTTGCTTCCCCTAGTAGCAGCAACTTATATAAGTGAGATCTACACAGGAGATTCGTTAGAGTCAGTGCCTACCTTTATATTGAAGACTTCATATATGTTACTTTTGCATGGCATTGCCCAAATTCTAGATTCTGTGAAGAAAAGTTGGTGTTTTGTATAAATCACATTATTAGCACAAATAGGTTATGTCCAGTGAGTCTGTTTCATCACTTAGGATAGAGGAAGCTTCACAAATTACAAGTTCTCCCGTGCCAGCCGAGGACCAACCTTGTAAGTAGGCCCTTCAAAGGGTAGCAGGCTACTATGTTAAGTCTTTTCTATACATGTAATAATAACCGAAAAAGAAAAATATTTCAAAAAGGAGAAAGTGATAAACAGTGTTAAAGTGGCAGGAATTTAGGATGATGAGGACTGAGCATGTTTATTTGATTTAGCAACAGAGAGGTCACCAGTGCCAGCACAGTTTCATTAAAAGGGTGAGAGCAAATACCATGCTAATAAGTGACTGATGACAATAGAAAGACAGGATGACTATTTCAAGGATTACACCTCAGAATAAAGGGTCCTTCCTTGAGAAAGAAAGCTGGATATTTTTCAGATGTGAAAGCATTGAGATTATTTTTGGTTGAAGAGAATCAATAAAATGAGAGAGGGAGAATGAGTTTTAAAGAGAATAATAGTACAAGGTTCTGAAACTATCAAAGAAGTTTCACTTAAGGTGAAGGGAGTAAAGGAGACCCTTCAAAGAGTGAACCAGAGGGGAAAAGCAATGGTTCATATCAATTTTTGTTTGGTATATGTTTAGAGAAAGCTGCAGTAAGCCAGGGAAATGGACAGGCATAAAAGATTGAAGTTCATTGTTTACCAGAAAGGAATTCAGGCTGTATTGAAAGGGCTGTAGAATAGCACTAAAAAAAGTAGAAAAAGAAAACTATCAGCAAATCATGCTCTTTATTCTCAACATCAGGAGTATTTAGCAAAGTAAATCTAGAAAGAACTCTTTCCTTTCTTGTTTCAGTTCAGTCCTCCTAGAGGAATAAGGAAAGAAGGCTCAGGGAGATTAATCTGTTAATGAAATGTATGAAAATAATACCCAGTTGGAACCAATGATATATTACTAAATCAAATTTATGACTAAGTCTGGATATTATACCATTTACAAAATAATGTGCTATGCAATTATCTTTCTTACATAAAATAGCACAAATAAAGTTGTTCTCATAAATTCTTGCACCCCAATGTAGTGTTTTAAACCAGAATGATAAAAATTACTAGAATGAACTTTTCTCTCTCATTTTATTTTTTAATTTTGGTGAGAACTACCCTTTTATTAAATTTTTCATAGTATACAAAACAATGTTGTTGACTGTAGACATAATGTTTTTATAGAAACTCTAAAACATACTCATCTTGGCTAACTGAAACTTTCATACAGGATGAACAGTAATACTTCCATTTCTTCCTGTCTGTACCTCTTGATAATCACCATTCCACTCTGCACCTATGAGTTTGACTATTTTAGATACCTCTTATAAGTGGAATCGTGCAGAATTTGACCTTCTGTGACTGGCTTACTTCAGTTAGCATAATATTTGCAAGATTCACTCCTCTTATCCCATATGGCAGGATTCCCTTCTTTTTGAGTCCAGATTACTATATATATTTTTTTCCAGATTACTTACTTTCGTTTTATATATGTATATATATATATATAATTTTTCCCCTCACTTATTTTCACCATTTGTCTATTGTGAATAATGCTTCAGAGACACGAACATATGCATATATTGCCTTGAGACTGTTTCAATTATGTTAAGATATGTAAGTAGTTCTATTTTTAATTTGCTGAGGAACCTTCATTATTTTACATAGTATTTGCAGCATTTTATATTCCCACCAACAGTTCAAAAGGATTTTAATTTCTCTATATCTTTGCCAGCACTTCTCCCCTTTCCTTTTTTTCTTTCCTTTTCCTTTCCCTTCTCTTCCCTTCCCTTCCTTTCCCTTCCTTCCTTCTCTTTCCTTCTTTTATAAGGCCATCCTACAGCTATGAGGTGATATAACACTGTGGTTTTGATTTGCATTTCTCAGATGATTAATGATGTTGAATATCTTCATATATCTGTTTGCCATTTGTAAGTCTTTGCAAAATATCTATTCATATCCTTTGCATATTTTTAGTTATTTGTTTTTTGTCATTGAGTCATTAGGAGTTTTTTGTTATTGAGTTGTTAAGAGTTATTTTGAATATTAACTTCTTATCAAATACATGGTTTGTAGATATTTTCTCCCATTTATAAGTTACCTTTTCAATCTGTTGTTTCCATTGCTGTGCAGAGCATTTTAATTTGATGTGGTCCCAATTTTTTATTTTGCCTTTTGCTGTGCTATTGGTCTCAAATCCAAGAATTCATTGTAATAAATTTTACTACTTTAAGAGAACTAAACTGAAGACTACATTGAGATTTCTTGCAGAAATAAATTATTTCATAATATTATACTTTTTTCTCCAAAGAGATAGCTCTCACTAGGTTCCTTAGGCTAGTCTCAAACTCTTAAATTCAAGCAGTCCTTCTGCCTCAGCCTCCCAAGTAACTGGTAGTACAGGGTTGTGCTGGATGTAAACCACTGGATCATATATGTTCATCTTTTGACAAATAATATGAGGCATATATAATTTGAGTATCAGAACTATAACTACCCCACAAAAGATACTGTTTATAAAGTAATCTTCATTTGGTAAGTAGGGCTGTTTCCATGGCAAAAATTAAACATTTCTAACCAAAATTCATCACTTTTTCACAGAATTAAGATTCCTTTCAGAATTTAATATTATAAATTGTTTTAAAACATTAACACTCATAAGTTGGACAGTCATATATTGGAATTTCAGTGTATTCTACTGGGTAATTATTGCACTAAATTGGAATTTATTTATAGAAATTGTGCCTTCTCTTTAAAAAGGAGAATTTATAAGTTGTACATTTTATTATTTATACATACACTTTGAAAATGATTACTAATGTTTCTTAGAGGAAATGTCTTTTAAAGTAGTATGAGTACTTACTGAGAGAGAAATAGATTGCAGAATTTTATTACAAATGTAAATCTTAATAATGTGAGGAAATTATTCAAAGCTTTAAAAAATAATTTTAATAACCAAATTCAATAACATAGCTGATACAAAGTCAACACTCAAAAATCAATAACCTTCCTGTACACAAATAACAAACTCACTGTGAGAAAAATTAGGGAAACAACACCTTTCACAGTAGCATCCAAAAAATGAAATACCTAGGAATCAATCTAATGAAGGAAGAAAAGACCTCTACATCAAAAACTACTGTACTCAGAAGAAGGAGATTAAAGAGAATATCAGAAAATAGAAAGATATCCCTTGTTCTTGGGCAGGAAAAACCAATATAGTGAAAATGGGCATACTTCCAAAATTGTTACATACATTTAATGCAATTCTGATAAAACTTCCAACAGAATATCTCATAGAATTAGAAAAAACAATCCTAAAATTCATTTGGAACCAGAAAAGATATAGAATAGCAAAGACAGTTCTGGACAACAAAGGCAAGGCATAATCCCAGACTTGATACTACAAAACTACTATAATAAAAACAGTATGGTGGTGGCAAAAAACAGACTTGAGGATCAATGAAACATATTAAAAGATGCAGAAACAACTTCAGATGTACTAAACCACCTTATTTTTGAAAAAGATGCCAAACACATTCGCTGGAAGAAAGATAACCTCTTTAATAACCGGTGCTGGGCCTGGTGTGAGCCAAAGGCGCACACGACGAATTTCATCTAGCCATGCACCTTGGGACCTCACGAGCAACCTGGTAGGAACCTGTGCCAAGTCCACCATCAGCCCCAGATGTTTGGAGTGTCCCTGGGGTCCTGCCTGGGTTCTGCCCAGCCACCCTGGAGCAGCAGAGCAGCCACAGCTCTGGGCCTGGCACAAGCCGAAGGTGTACACAGTGAATTTCACCTAGCCATGCAGTTTGAGACCCTGCAAGCAACCTGGTAGGGACCCGTGCCAAGTCTGCCCTCAGCCTTGGACATTTGGAGCATCCCTGGAGTCCTGGCTGGGCTCTGCCCAGCCACTCAGGAGCAGTGGAGCAGCCACAGTGGTAGGCCTGGCTCAAGCTGAAGGTGTGCACTGTAAAGTTTACCTAGCTTTGGAGCCTCATAATCTTGCATGGTACCTTGCAGGATTCTGCCCTGCATCCTCTAACAGCTGGAGAGCCTTGGCATACAAAGTGAAGTGTTCTGAAGGTCCGCCGAGCTTCACATGGGACATTTTCTAGAATAGACCATATACTAGACCATAGAACATGATTAAGTAAATGCAAAGGAATCAAAATTATCCCATGCATACTATCTGATCACAGTGCCATCAAACTGGAAATTAATGACAAAAGAAACTTCAAAAACTCTATAAACACATGGAAATTAAATAATATACTCCTGAACAATCAGTGGGTCACAGAGGAAATTAAACAATATCTACAAGCAAATGATAATACAAATACAACTTACAAGAATCTGTGGAATTCAATGAAAGCAGTCCTCAGAGGGAAATTTATTGTGATGAATTCCGAAATCAGGAAAATGGAACGAACACAAATAAACAATCTGATGCTACACCTCAAACATCTAGAAAAAGAAGAACAAGTCCAACCCAAAGCCAAAAGAATGGAGGAAATTATAAAGATCAGAGCAGAAATTAATGCAATTGAGACTAAGAAAACAATACAAAGAATCAACGAATCAAAGAGTTGGTTCTTTAAAAGAATAAATAAAATTGATAAGCCCCTAGCCAACCTTGTTTAAAAAAGGAAAGAAAAAACTGAGATCCATGCAATAAGGAATGAAAAAGGTGAAATCACTACAGACCCTGTGGAAATACAGAAGATCATCAATACCTACTTTGAAAATCTTTACTCTCATTGGTTCGAAAACACAGAAGAAAAGGACAGATTTCTAGAAACATATGAATTACCAAAGCTCGATCAAGAAGATGAATAACCCAATGTCAATTAATGAAATTGAAAATGTAATTAGAACCTTACCAACCAAGAAAAGTCCAGGCTCTGACGGATTCACAGCTGAATTCTACAAGAAATTCAAGGAAGACGTAATGCCAACACTCCTCAAACTCTTTAATGAAATTGAAAGGGAAGCAAGTACCCCTAACTCATTCCTGGAAGCAAGTATTACGCTAATACCAAAACTAGAGAAAGACCCAACCAAAAAAGAGAACTACAGGCCAATCTCACTAATGAACATAGATGCAAAAATCCTCAATAAAATACTGGCAAACAGAATGCAGCAAGTCATCAAAAAGATTATACACCATGACCAAGTGGGATTCATCCCAGGAATGTAAGGATGGTTCAACATATGCAAATCAATAAATGTAATACACCATATCAATAGAGCCAAAGATAGGAATCACATGGTCATTTCAGTAGATGCAGGAAAAGCTTTTGATAAAGTCCAACACTCATTCATGGTAAGAACCATATGGAAAATCAGAATAGATGACCTTTACCTCAATCTGATAAAAGCCATCTATGACAAACCAACAGCCAGTATCACATTAAATGGTCAAAAACTGAAAGCTTTCACTCTAAAATTGGGAACAAGACAAGGATGTCCATTATCACCACTCCTATTCAATATAGTGCTGGAAACATTAGCCAGAGCAATTAGACAAGAGACAGAAATAAAAGGAATAAGGATAAGAAAGGAAGAAGTTAAATTATCACTATTTGCAGATGACATGATACTTTACATGGAAGACCTCCAAAACTCCATTGAAAGACTTCTAGATGTCATGACCAAGTTCAGTAATATAGCTGGATACAAAGTCAATACTCAGAAATCAATAGCATTCCTGTACACAAAAAACAAACTCACTGAGAGAAAAATAAAAGAAACCACACCCTTCACAATAGCATCCAAAAAAATGAAATACTTAGGAATCAACCTAACAAAGGAAGCAAAGATCTATTCACTGAAAATTACAGTGCTCTGAAAAAAGAAATTGAAGATGGAAATGGAAAGACATTCTGTGTTCATGGATAGGAAGAACAAACATTGTGAAAATGGCCATTCTCCCAAAATTATACAGATTTAATGCAATTCCCATCCAAATACCATTAGCATACCTCACAGATCTAGAGAAATCATTCTTAAAATTCATCTGGAACCAGAAGAGACCTAGAATAGCACAGGCAATTCTGGTTGACAAGGGCAGAGCAGGAAGCATCACAATCTCAGACTTGAAATTACACTACAAATCTACTGTAATGTAATCAGCGTGGAATCAAAACAGACCTGAGGGTCAATGGAATAGATTAGAAGATACAACCCCAACTACAAACACACTCAGCCACCTTATCTTTGACAAAGGGACCAAACATGTTCACTGGATGAAAGATAGCCTCTTTAATAAGTGGTGCTGGAAAAACTGGCTTTCCATATGCTGAAACTAAAACTAGATCCAAGCCTATTACTATGCACTAAACTAAAGTCAAAATGGATCAAAGATCTAAATATTAAAACAGAAACACTAAATCTGCTGGAAAACAAAGTAGGTAGAAATCTGGAAGACATAGGGGTAGGTGGAGAATTCATGAACAAAAGTCAAACTGCATGGGAAATACTTCCCAGAATCAACAGCTGGGATCTTGTCTTATTAAAAAGTTTTTGCATGACAAAAGAAATCTCCAACAGAGTGAAAAGAAAACCCACGAATTGGTAAAAATCTTAGTCAACTGTCCTTCAGACAAAGTCTTCTATCTAGAATATATAAAGAATTAAAAAACATCAGGCCCTCGAAATTCAAAGACCCAATTCAAAAATGGGCATCTGAGATGAAAACACACTTCTCAGCTGAAGAAATACAAATGGCAAACAAATACATGAAAAATTGTTCAGCATCATTGGTCATTAGAGAAATTCAAATTAAAACAACCCTGAGATTCCATCTAACTCCAGAAAGAATGGCCAGGATCAAGAAAACCACCAACAACAAATACTGGAGGGGCTATGGGGAAAAAGGAACCCTTCTGCACTGTTGGTGGAAGTGTAGACTGGTGCAGCCACTGTGAAAATCAGTCTGGAGGTTCTTCAAAAAGCTAGGATTGGAAGTCCCATTTGACCCAGCTATTCTGCTTCTGGGCATATTCCCAGAAGAAGTGAAATCATCATACCACAGTGATATATGTGCACCCACATTTATAGCAACACAATTTGTAATAGCCAAATCTTGGAAACAACCTTAATGCCCATCAATTGAGGAATGGAAAAAAAAAGAAGTGGTACTTTTATACAAAGGAGTACTATTCAGCTATAAAGAAGGATCACATTGAGGCTTTTATAGGTAAATAGGTGCAACTTGAGACCATACTAATAAGCGAAATAAATCAAACTCACCTTAGTGTAAGAAACTGAAAGACTCAACAAGATACAAAATCCCCAATAAATATGGGGAAAAGGTTCTGAAGTCCAGTAATGCTTTTATTCTTTGATTTGATTGGGTTAAGTCTGTTTTCTACTATTTGATTGCAATATGTGAGAAGATATGAATAGGTTTTTTGAAGAAAACAGAGGACATTAAGGTAGCCATTGTTGATTTCTTATTGTCTGATTTGAAGACCTGTAATGCTTTCACTCTTGTTTTAGCTGGTTTTATATTATTTTGTTTTGTTTGAGTTTATTGTGTGTGAATGTATGAACAACCATTTCGAAGAAAACAAGAGACACTAGGGTAGCCATTGTTGATTTCCTGTCATTATGTTTTGAAGACATGTATTGCTTACATGGTTCTGTTCTGATCTGCTTTGTTGTGTTTTACTCTGTTTTGTTTTGTTTTGTTTTGTTTTGTTTTGTTTTGTTTTATTCTCTTTAAAATAAAAAAAATATGGTGTTGGAAAAACTGGCTTTCTACATGCTAAAGATTAAAATTAGACCTTTATCTGTCACCTTGCACTGAACTAAAATTGAAATGAATCAAAGATCTGAATATTAAAACAGTAACATTAAATCTGCTGGAAGATAGTATACATAGAACTTCTGAAGACATAAGCATAGGCAAAGAGTTTATGAATAAAACCCTGCTTGCACAGGAACTATCACAAAGAATCAACAACTGGGATCTTATTAAAAAGCTTTTGCACAGCGAGAGGTAACCACCAACAGAGTGAAGAGACAACCCACAGTGTGGGGGAAAAATTCTCACCAGTTGTTCCTTGAAGGATTATTATCTAGAATATATAAAGAAATCAAAAAATCAGGCCCCCCAAATTTAAAGACCTGACCAAAAGTGGGTAACTGAAATGAATACACACTTCTCAGATGAAGAAGTGCAAACAGCAAATAAATATATGAGAAAATATACAACATTGCTGGTCATTTGAGAGATGCAAATTAAAACAACGCTGAGCTTCCATCTCATCCCAGAAAGAATAGCTGTCTTCAAGAAATCAACCAATAACAAATGCTGGAGGGGCTGTGGGGAAAAGAGAACCCTTCCTTCTGCACTGTTGGTGGTAGTGTAGACTGGTGCAACCACTGTGGAAATCAGTGTGAAGATTCCTCAAAAATCTAAGACTAGATGTTCCATTTGATCCAGCTATTCCCCATCTTGGTATCTTCCTGAAAGAATTAAAAACATCACCCCCCAGTGAAATGTACACACCAGTGTTTATAGCGACACAGTTTGTAATGGCTGAATCTTGGAAACAGCCCAAATGCCCATTCATTGATGAGTGAATAAGGAAGATGTGGGATTTTTATACATTGGAGTACTACTGTGCCATAAAGAAAAATAAGCTTGAGACATTTCTAGGTAAATGGATGCACCTTGAGACCATTCTCTTAAGTGAAATAAATTGGACAGAAAACACTGCATTGTTTCTCTGGTGTGAACCAAAAGTGTAAAAAGAATCAAAATGTGTAATAGCTATTGTGACATAGGAAGAAAATGTTCAAATGGCAAGGGGAAAGGAAAGAAGGGAAAGGTTAAAGAAATTAAGAAATAGGGAAAGAATGAAAATAGAACTTTTGTAAATGGGGAGGGAAGTTGAAGAGAGTTTAGAGGAATGGGGGAGAAAAGTTATAACATGTACAGGTACAAATTCTCTGTGATGAATATGATTATTATACATATCTAAAATGTACCAATAGCCAGGCCTGGTGGCACACACCTATAATCCCAGCACTCGGGAGGCTGAGGCAGGAGGATCATGAGTTCAAGACCAGCCTGGGCTACAAAGTGAGCTCAAGGCCAGTCTGAACGACATAATGAGACCCTGTCTCAAAAAGACAAGGACTGGGGATTTAGCTCAGTGGTGTAAGCACCTGCCTGGCAAGCGTGAGGTTGTGAGTGCAATCCCTGGTGCCACAAAAATAAATAAATAAAAACAAAAATAAATAAAATGTACCAATAAAATCTGAGTGGAGAAAAAAAAGAAATATGTTGAAACCTGAGAAATCAAATTAAAATTATCTTTAATTATTTACATTATTCTTTACAATAAAGAACTAGGAGACATTTATCAAATTCATACACACACCCATACAATTTTGACTACCCAATGAATCTGATTGATAAGTTAGGCATGTCATTTCTCCAAAAATATGTTTGGCCTCTTAAATTATAAGTATAGTGTCAGTATTGTGATAATATCTCTTAAAGGATTACTGAGACCATATGATCCCTTATACTGAGAAGATACTGCTGATAACTAAATCATAGACCTTCATCTCAAAGATGATTTCCTTTTCTTTTATCTGTTCATTACTTCAATATATAGACTCTTTCATAATAGTCAGATTTATGCTGAGACCAGTGTTAGCTTGAAAATTACAAGTTGGCATGGAAAAATTTTTGAGGACATTTAAACTCTGAGTGAATTTACGGGAACATATAATGGCCATTTTAGTTAAGAGACAATGTGTTCTTAGAATTGATGTTCGTTTTGTAACAGTTTTTCTCTCTAGTCTTACAAATTACTTTATATCTTAAAAATATAAATACTACTAGCCAAAACTCCTCTAAATGAAACAAAGTAGATGTATTGTTTCTTTCTCATAATGAGAAAAATCTTAAAAATTACATTTACTGGGCTGGAGGTGTACCTCAGGGGTAGAACACCCATACGGTTTATGCTAGGTCCTGGGTTTAATCCCCAGCATTGCAAAAAACAAAAATTACATGTTATCAGCTTAGCTGATAGATGGGTTTTTGTTGTCTTAGTGCAAATATTTATTGATTGAACTGTATTATTGTATAAATGAATTATAAAACATTTGCCTTGCTAATTGAAAGATCACTGTCTTAGTCACTTTCTCATCACTGGTCAATACCTGACACCCACAAATTAAAGGAGGAGAAGTTTATTTTGGCTCAAGGTTATAATACCTGATCTGCTGGCTCTAAGGACAGACAGAATGGCTAATGGGTATAGCATAGAAGTTGCTCAAGTCCAGGAAGCAGAGATAGAGAGGAAGAGCCAAGAAGGGAGATACACCCTTCCAAGTCATGCCTCCAGTGACCTGTCTCTTCTATCAGACACTACCTCCAAACAGCAAGTCAGATACCTGGACCCTATCATTCCATCACCTTCCAAAAGACCCACCTATATGCACATGAGGCTCCTGGTGGATATTTAGATATAAACCATCACTGTAGGATTTGTATTTAAATATTGAGAGAAGCAAGCTTTAAGGGTCATTGCACCTGTTTTCTTTTAAGATTTCCTGTAATCCTCCAATTAGAATTAATGTTACATTAACATAAATAATATGAGATGTGATCAAGAAACGGTGAATGTTTAATTATTTTTAATTACAGTAAAAGATACATTGCTAT
>RJWT010046428.1:0-11457 GCA_004365215.1 Cuniculus paca | reverse complement strand
ATATTATAATTTGCTCATTTAAGTTTGTAATTTGATAGTTTTGGTATACTATAGAATTTTTAAAACTGTGGTAAAATATAAATAACACACATTTTACCACTTTAACCATTATTAGGCATACATTTCAGAGGCATTACATCCACAATATTGTTCAACTGTTAGCATTAATTTCAAATCTTTTTTTGTCATTGCAAACAGAAACTCTGTAACCATTAGGAAAAAGTTCCCCACCCTCTCCTAACCTTGGTAACCTTTGATGTACTTTGCATCTCTAGAAATTTGTCTTTCTAGATTTTCCGTTTATGTGGAATCCTATAACATGCACCCTTTTGTCTAGCTTTAGTGTGCCTAGCATGGCACTTCCAAGGTTCACCCACGTTAAGCCTCAATCATATTCCACGTTTTGTTTATCCATTTTGCTTATCCATCTGCTGATGGACATTTGGGTCATTTCCAACTTTTAGTTATTGTGAATAATGTTCCCAGGAACACAGGTGTGCAAATATCTAAGTCTACTTTCAACTCCTTTAGGCATATATTCAGGGTTACATGGTTTTATGAACCCAGGGCACTTTGCACTGAGCTACAGCCCCAATTCCTTTTTTTTTTTTTTTGAGACAGTGCCTCACTAAGTTGCCCAGTCTGAGATCAGTCTTGTGATACTCCTGCCTTAGCCTCCAGGAGTAATGGGATTACAAGTGTGCACTACCATGTTCAACTTATTCAACTTTTTGAGGGATCACCAGACTGTTTTCCATAATAGCTGCATCACTTTTACATTCATACCAGAAATGTTTCCAACTTCTCCACATCTTTGTTAATACATTTTTTCCATTTAAAAAATTATAGCCATTGCCAGGCGTGGTGGCTCACGCCTGTAATTCCAGCACTCAGGAGGCTGAGACAGGCGGATCGTTGTGAGTTCGAGACCAGCCTGGGCTACAAAGTGAGCTCAAGGCCAGCCTGAATGGCATAGTGAGACCCTGTCTCAAAAAAACAGGGTTGGGGATCTAGCTCAGAGGTCTAAGCGCCTGCCTGGCAAGCGCAAGGTCATGAGTTCAATCGGTGCCACAAAAAAAAAATTATAGCCATCAAAAAAGGAACCCTCCTGCATTGTTGGTGGGAATTATGGAAATTAGTATGGAGAGTTCTCAAAGAACTGAAATTAAAAATTCCATACGACCCAGCTATCCCCTTGCTAGATAACTTCCCCAAAGAGCTTAAGTGATCACACTACATCAATATTTTGTGAATTATAATTCGTAACAGGTAAATCCTGGAAGCAGTCTGTATTCCTATCAACAAATAATTGGATAAACAAAATGTGGTATCCATATATCTTGGTTACTTTTTTCTCGCTGCTGAGACAAAATACCTGATACCCAATGTTAAATGGGGAAAGGTTTATCTAGATCACCGTTTGTAGAGGTTTCAGTGCTCCAAGGCAGGGTGGCTCAGCAGAGAACCATTCATGGCAGGCAGATGGCAGCAAAGCAAGAGGAGAGCAAATATGCCTCTTTCTCTCCCTTATACTGTATCCAGGCTATGAGGATTACAGTAGTGCCTAACCAATCAGTGGACTAATTTAATAATAATCCACCCTTAATTCTAGCGAAGCAGAAATCCTGACCTAACTGCAGCCATTTTATTCAACAAAGCTGCAGTTATTCTGTTCTCTGCCACTGAACAGAATAAATCATATGACAGCTTATGACATCATCAAACTGAAACTTCTGTGAATGTGCCAAAGACAAGTTTCCTACATACAACAATGCTCACCATAAGATACCCATTGTACCACAACCTTCAGCTAAAAGCTTATCTTGCTCCTGTAACTTCTATTTGCCACCCTATAAATAAAATAAGCTCTCTATAATCAGGGCCTCAAGACTTTGGAGATTACTCCTCTGGTATCCGCTAAGTGTCAATAAAATTACCTTTCTTATCCTGAGCCCCCAGTCACTGTTGGCTCAATTTTTCCCACAACACTAGCTCCTTTAATCCTAGCATTATACAATGAGTTAATCACACACTCAAGAATCAGCCACCTCTGAAAAAGCCCCAATTATGACTGCAAGAGGCTTTGGGAGCAGAAACATCTAGACACAAGCATTAACACTAAGTATAATAGAATACTACTCACCTATAAAGAATGACACATTTGAGGCATTTATAGGAAAATGGATGTACCTGGAAAATGGTATGTTGAGTGAAATAAGTCAGACACTCAAGTTTAAATACCATATGGTATTTCTCATTTGAATGAAGCAAAGTACAAACAAAGAAAATGATAAAAATGGATAGAAAGGAATAAGGGATGTATCTCATCCAACAGCGAAGTGTTTCAAGGGAACAGAGAGGGATGAGGATGATGGGAAGAGGAAATGAGAGGAATAAAGACGTGCCATGTACAAGATCCTAATAACACCAATCAACGGCAACATCATATGCCACAACATGAGCTAAGACAAATAATATCAACAAGTACAAAAAAGGTGACAGTGGAACTAGAGCAGAAGGGGAGGAGAGAGACGGGAAAGGGAATTAGAAAAAAGCTGTAGCATGTACATTTAACTACTCCCCAAGATGACTGTAAACTGCATGACTGTAAACTGCAACACTTACTGACTGGCATTCTGTATGATATATGTTCTCTATCTCTCACCTCTTTCTGCTATCAATTTATACATTTGAGATTCTTCACCTCTATACACTTTTGGTGGGATATATGTATGTATTGATACCAACTTTATCTTTGACACTTTAGATGTCAGATGACATAATAATCATGCGATTATTAACGAATCTAATGGCAAAATATAAAAATTAAACTTAAAAGCTGTCCCAGAAAATAAAAGTAGTTCAAGTACACACTTTCAATAAATCTGTTTATAAAAAGCTAAAAATGAGGAAGCTAGTAACTACAGACACAAACTTTTTTTTTTAAGACCACACAACCCTGCTTGACCTTACCTGAAAGTAGTGATGAGGTCAATTTTGAGGAGACTCATGTAAATCCAATAAAAAGCAAAAAATCCTTTAAAATATATTTTTTAAGATTAGACCAAGAAGTAGAAATCTATTCTTCCCATTGCTAGAATCAAACTTATTAAAAGTAGAACTATTTGTTAAATGAACGTGGCACATAATTACAAACACAATCTGATGATGTATTTTCTTTTACTTTTTATCTTTGGTGTAGTGAGACTGAACCCAAAATCTTTACACTGAGCTCTATCTCCAACGATTTTTATTTTGAGACGGGGTATCTCTAAGTCTGGGTTCTAACTTGCGACCCTCCTGCCTCTGCCCGAGGACTAATCTGGGCTCTAACTATACATCCTACTGCCTCAGCCTCCCAGAGCGCTGGGATTCCGGACGTGTGCCACCATGCTCAGCCAATAGCGTGTATTTTTCTAAAACCACGTTGGACTTCTCCCAGCAACGTGACTCTATGAAGAAATGTCTTATTCTAACAAAGAGACCGTCCTTTCGGTCGATGCCAGAGAGGCCTTGTAGAAACTTCAAGGTCAGCTCGAAGTGGGGACACAGGCCTGGGAGGAAAGAGGGACCTCAAAGTAAGCTCAGCCCACGCCTGCCACAGGCCGCACCGCCCCGTCCCCGCCCGCAGCGCCCCGGGAGAGCTCCGGGACAGCCGCCGAGATATGCCTGCCCCCGCGGAGCACAGCCGCCCAAGAACGCCATCGCTCGTGTGACAGCTAGCCCGTAACTGAGCTGCGCCACGCGTGTACCTGCTGCGGGCTCCACGAGGTTTGCGGGACGGCGCGGGACTGAGGCAGCGGCCGCGGCGAGAACCAGGATAACGCCAAGGATGCGAGAGCTCGCCAGTGCCACGCCAGGCCGCCGCAAGGGGCGCACGAAGCCGCGACGCAGCACCCAGCCCGCGACGCAGCACCCAGCCCGCGGCCCACCCCGTCCAAGAGGCGCGCGGCTGACGTCATGCACGCGACCGCCCCTGCCGCCAACGCACTCACGCTCGCACTGCCCGAGTCGCGCCCGCGCGCACCTCTCCCAGCTCCGGATGCACGCAAGGTCGCGTAACGCTCCCGGCTACTGAAGGTCGCACGGGACGCAAACCTGCGCGCCTCACGGGAAATGTAGTCCCGCCCGCACCGTTTTCCTCCCACCACAGGTAATGGCTTTCAGGCGAGGACTGTTCACTGGTGAGCCCGTGTTCACCTTGCCCTGGAATGGGCCGCGCGGGTGGTGAGCGACTCGCCCGGGCCGAGCCGGCGCACCTATGGGAATCGGGCGGAGGGTTGACTGGGGCTCGGGCTTCCGGAGAAGCTAGTCGCCCCCTGGTTTCCGCGACTCCGCCTCGGGCGAACGGCGGTGGGTGCGCTGTACGCTTGCTGCAGCCTCCAGCTGTGCTTGCGTCCTGGTTGCACTGCTTCAGCACCATAGGTATTATTTCTTTCATTCTCTGCTGTAGTGAGGTGCTACTGCTGGCTTTGGATTCTGCCGCGCTTGTTCGTTGCTACGGGTGGTAAGGAAATTCGCGCAAAGTCAAGGAACGTGGGGAAGCGAAGCTCTCCTTGCCCTGCGGGAACGGCGCATCCGGGGGAGGGAGCCGAGGGGTAGGTTTGGTGTCAGCAGGAGAGGACCTGGTAGCATCACCCAGGCCTAGGACGCTGTGGCCGGGCCACGTGGCCCAGTCGACCTCCGCAAGGATAAGGACGCCACGTGCTGTTGTAGACTGACATTGATGGTCTTGTTCTACAGGCCCAGGGCCCTTGGCGCCTCCAGAAACCGGCCTTTCGGGAAAAACGAATGAACAAATATGTAAGATTAATGTTAATGGTCAAGGGGATCAGATAAAATGCATGTTTTTTTCTTGAAAAGGCCTTCTGACGTAGTTTTCTTTAGGATATGTCTAGCAGTTAGATGATGCATGCTGTTTTCTCTGCAAAGCTAACAGGGTAGATTAGACAGGTAATGTTCTACCCAGGCTTACCGCCCAGCTGCGGTGTAGCTTTAAAGAAACTAGGGGAAGATAACCGTAATTTAACAGTTTTTTCACCTATGTAGAGAATAAAGATAGCATTTACTCTTTTTTTGTGCTATTCAGCCCAGATACACCAACAAGTTTCCATAACATTCAAGAGTAATCTGGAGCCAGACATGGCAACGCACACTTGTAATCTCAGCACTCTGGGAAGCAGAAAAAGAGGATAGCAATTTTGAGTTCCGCCTGGGCAATTCAGTGAGACCCTGTCTCCAAATAAAAAATCAGGGTATAGCTCAGTGCAAAAGCCCTGGGTTCAATCCTCAGACTGCTATAAAAGTAAAAAAAATTTTTAGACAGCATAGTGTTTTTCTTTATTCAGGAAGACAGTTTCTTTCTTGAAAGTATATACAGTCAGCATTCAAAACGTTTGGTCTCAAAATCTCCAGTACATAGTTAAACCTGAGACTGAACCTTTTTAAAAATGATTGGTTAAATTACACTTTTGTAGTTCTTACAGAGACAATTTTGGACACCTATTTTTTTACTTTTAAAAATATTTTTTATCTCAGTTTTAAAATTTGTCAGCAAAAATTCACATGGGTCACACTGTAAGTAATTTCATGCTGAATTTAAAAATCATTGCTTTTTTTTTTTTTTTCGGTGACACAGGGTCTCGCTGTACATTTCAGTCTGGCCTTGAACCCACTACAGGACCCATGCTGTCCTCCAACTCACAGTGATCCTCCTGCCTCAGTCTCCCAACTGCTGGGATTACAGGTGTATTGCCACCATGCCCAGTAAATCAGTGCTTTTTTTTAATAGTATTTTTAATTGCTGCTAAAATTGTAGTTATTTTTTTCGTTTTTGAACCTCATATTTGTCCATTCAGACATTTTTCTTTTTAGTCCTACAAGATGCATAGTAAGAGTAGTCTTCAAATATGTGTATTGGAGCTGGGCGTGGTGGCTCACGCCTGTAATCCCAGCACTCAGGAGGCTGAGACAGGAGAATCATTGTGAGTTGAAGACCAGCCTGGGCTACAAAGTGAGCTCAAGGCCTGTTCCAAATAAGATTCATACAATTTCAAGACTCTTATTCTAAAGTTTCTCTTAGAGAAGTTATCTCAGTGTTGTCTCAATTTAGTTTTCTCTTACTGTAAGCACCTTTAAAGATGTTATTGTTGCCTGGAATTTTTCTGTTACCTTACAGATATTCCTCATTTAACCACCTACCTGCTTAATGACTGTTCAGACTTAATGATGAAAGTGTGCTGTTAGGATTTATAACCTACCTCTCACAACCTGTCTTTTTCTTGTTACAATTCCGTACATCTTCTTGATAGAGCCACAATGTGCTTTTTTTTTTTTCATAAAGTATAACTTCTGTTTTGTTTTGTCTTGGTACCGGGGATCAAACTCACACCCTTGCGCATGCCATGCAGGCACTTGTGCCACTGAGCTAAACCTTGGCCCCACAGCCAGGCTTGGTGGCACACACCTGTAATCCCAGCACTCAGGAGGCTGAGGGGGGAGGCTGAGGCAGGAGGACCATTGAGTTGAAGACCAGCCTGGGCTACAAGGTGAGCTCAAAGCCAGCCTGAATGGCATAGTGAGACCCTGTCTCAAAAAGACAAGGGCTGGAGATTTAGCTCAGTGGCCTGAGCACCTGCCTGGCAAGCGCAGGTTCACAAGTTCAATCCCAGGTGCTGCAAAAAAAAAAAAATCTCAGCCCCACAGCCGGACCTCGTGGCACATGCCTGTAATCCCAGCACTCGGGAGGCTGAGACAGAAGGATCGTTTTGAGCTCAAGGCCAGCCTCAGTAGCATAGTGAGATCCTGTCTCAAAAAGACAAGGGCCAAGGATTTAGCTCAGTGGTATAAGCACCTGCCTGGCAAGTGCAAGGTGGTGAGTTCAGTCCCTGGTGCTGGGGAAAATCAATCAATCAATCAATCAATCCTGGCGTCAGTACTTGTATTGTTATACAGTACAGTACCACACATAAGAGTTACGCAAATAAAAAGCAAAGACATAAAGTTGGAGCTTCCTTTTATTCTGTATATACAGTTCATTTGGTGACCAGTTCATTTAACAGTCTAGCCTCAGGAATTGAACTTAGTTGTTAAAGAAGGAATGTGTGTATTTCTTTTTAATTCGTCCTGTTTTTTTAGTTTTACTACTGCTTTCTTCAGAGTTCAGTTTTCTTGTTAAAGAACAGTCTTTTAGTAGTTCCTTTAGGAAGCAGAACTGGTGGTACATACCTGTAATCCCAACAGTCAGGAGGCTGAGGCAGGAGGATTGCCACAAGTTGAAGGCCAACCTAAACTACATAGAAAGACCCTGTCTCAAAAAAAAGTTCCTTTAGGAATTGAGTGGTCAGCGTTCATATATATCATTGTTTATTGCACTGGTGTTGCCTCACTCTGTAACACACTACTGAATTCTAGGTTCATGTTTTCCCTTAATACATTGAAGATTTCATTGTATATCTTCAGGTGTCTCATTTCATAGCTGAGAAGTCTGGTCAGTATAATTGAACTTCCTTTGAAGATAACTGCCTTTTTTCTCTCTAGTAAATTACCCTTGATATTCTAGAGTTCCCCTTCACAGTATCTCATAGAGTTAAAATTATTCTCTATGGAATGTGGTACATATGCTTTTAGATCAAGGATTTATATATCTTGCTTTGAGCTAGAGGTAGAAACAATTATATGTAACATTGTTTCTTTTCCTTTACCCTCCTCTTCTGGAATTCCTGTTAAACACACTTTTGTGTCTTTATCTAAAATTCATGAATAATGTATAGGTAGGATTTATGTTTTTCACAATGTTCTAATACCATTTATTGACTTAAAGGCTGATCGGGGGGGACTGTACTAGGAATTGAACACGGGAGCATTTTGCCACTGAGTTATAATGCCAATCCTTTTCTATTTTAAGATGGGGTCCTGTAAGTTTGCCCAGATTGGCATCAAATTTGTGATACTCCTGCCTCAATTTCCTACATAGCTCAGATATAGATGTGTGCCCGGTCTGGTCCTCATTTTTCTTGGGGATACCTAACTTTTTTATTTTTGTTTTCCAGAAAAAAAAAATGTGAGTATAAAAAATACAATCCCCAATGCAGAATCATTACAGTGACTGAGTTTCTGCTGTGAACTGGGGGCTCTTCTAAGTATTGTAAATATATCAACAAATCAGACAAAAATTTTTATAACTTTTCTCAAAGTGACATATGTCCTAAGATATACACTCCTAGGTTAAGGACATAGAATCTACTTGTCAAAGATCTATGTCTAAAAATGCCAATTCTATAATTTAGTTAATTAAAACTGAGCTCCATTGAAGTCCAGTACTGACAGAAAAGCTTTGCATTTGATAGTTATCACCTAATCTTCAAAAAAGTGAGACCTTTTAAAACATGTTAGTGTACTACATTGTCCTGTCATGAAAGTTCCTATATATTGTCCTTGTATTTACACTATGTGCTGTTACTTCTATTAAAGCCATTCTAAGACTTAGACAAGAATAATACCATTGTCAACGCTGCTAAGGCCTCACTCCCCAAGCTTTAGGAACATAGCTCCTTCCTTCATCTCTGGATCCCATTTAGATTTTAAGTAGTATACATTTTCATTGTGAATGTGGACTTTGGGAGGAAGAGTAGATGAATAAAATTCCTTAGAATCATCAGTCCTGGTCATATATGGAAGATTATCCAGGTAAACACAAAGTTGTAGAATAAGTTTTCATGAAACAGTTGTATTTAGAACAAAGAAGACAGTGGTATTTACCAAGAAAACTATTTTTTCCATTCCAGTTAACTAAAAAAGTAGCAAATTTATATGACATTTAATTAAACAACCTTGGTTGTTATACACTGGTTCTCATTGGCATTATTTTAAGTAAGGCATATTCCTTTCCTGCAGGGCTGAGAAATAATCTACATGAAAGGCCAGAACAGACAGGATGGTAGTTCTAGAAGGGAGTCTTCCTATTGCATGTAGTATAACAATCCTGGTAAAGATTTTGAGCTGGTTAGACCTTGTGGAGAGATGGGGGAAGGGTCCACCAATTTTTCTTTTCACTTTGCCCATAATGAGTCCCAGTTTCCAGTTGTTTTACTTGAATCTGCCTTGTTGGCTGTAGAGAGGATAGCTGTTGAAATACAGCCATCCCCTCAACGGACGAGAGAAACATCCTGATCCTTCTACCTTGTTTTACAGGTTTATATTACTTTCAGACTCAAAAGATGGCAGTCATTGACTTGTCCTCCACATCAGCTCTACCTGTACAGGACTTTACTTGCTTCTGTATGAGAAAAACTGAGGAGGAAAGAATAGTCGCTCGATTGCTGACAACCTGGTTACAAGAACCAGTGACCATCAAGGATATAACTGTGGAATTCACTCCAGAGGAGTGGTTGATGCTGGACTCTGCTCAGAGAAATCTGTACAAAGATGTAACGTTTGAAAACTATAGGAATCTTACTGCACTGGAGTATCAATTATACAAGCTTTCTGTGAACTCCTTCTGGGATCAAGAAGAGATAAGAACTATGAAAAGAATTCACCAAGCTTTCTGTCCAGACTGGATGATTGAATTTAAAACCAAAGAGTCAATTCTTGCACATAATATCTCTGGGGAGAAATCATCCAATGAAGTGAAAATACGATTCATAATGAACAATAGGTCCTCCACATTAAGAGAAGACTGGCAATGCCATAAGATAAAAATACAGCACAAGAGCCCAGAGAGATGTTTCAGGCAAGTGACACATATGCTAAAGAAAGCATCTCAGGAGAGTTTCTGTGACTATCATGAGTTACAGGAAAACTCTAAACTTAGATCAGAACTTATGCTTTCACAGAGGGTTTCCACCAAACATAAATGTAACTCAGATGTTCAATGTTTAAAACCTAATTCAGTGCTAAACAGTTACAAGAAAAATTCTATGAGTGAAAAGACCTATGAAAGTCATGAATGTGATCATACTGTATGGCCTCTTGCAAGAACTTCAGCAACACAAAAACAGTACACATGCTGTCAATATAGTATGCACTTCGAATACAACAGTATGCTTCCTATACATAATAATCTTCATGTAGTGGGAAATTCCTGTAAATATATTAAACATAAACCTTTTTGTCATTCATCTCTTAAGCAACAAGAGCAAATTCATACTGAAGACAAAGAGTATGAATGTAATCAACGTGGAAAAGCCTTCAAAAGGATCTCTAATTTTATTTTGCACAAAAAAAGTCATATGGGTGAGAAACAATATGATTGTAAAGAATGTGGAAAAGTATTCAGTGACTCCTCAACCTTAAGAAGACATGAAAGAACTCACACTGGAGAGAAACCCTATGAATGCAATCTGTGTGGAAAAGCTTTCAGTCAAAAAACAACTCTTAAGGCTCATATGAGAACTCACACTGGAGAGAAACCTTATGAGTGTAATCAGTGTGGAAAGTCCTTTGGCACAAGCTCTTACCTTATAGTGCACAAGCGAATACACACTGGAGAGAAACTCTATGACTGTAGCGACTGTGGAAAAGCCTTCAACACAAGCTCCCACCTTAAGGCTCATAAGAAAATACACACTGGAGAGAATCTTTTTGACTGCAGTGACTGTGGGAGGGCTTTTAGTGGTCTCTCTTCCCTTAGAATGCATGTCAGAACTCACACTGGAGAAAAGCCTTATGAATGTATGGAATGCAGGAAAGCCTTCCGCGTTTCCTCTTCCCTTAGGAGACATGTGAGAATTCACACGGGAGAAAAACCCTATGAATGTATTCAATGTGGAAAGGCTTTCATTCAGAGCTCTTCACTTACTATACACAAGAGAATTCATAAGGGGAGAGAAACTTTCTAAGTGTTATAAATATGGAATTGTCTTTTGCATTGTCTTATAGGTAATTTCAAGCTTATATTACCACTTATGAGTATTAATGGCCTTGAAACACATTCAGGTAGTTTTATTCTATGATACTTTATATATAGTTTTAAATATTGTCTATTGTATTATTTGATCCTGGCTATTTAGAATATGATAAGATTTTCAGTTGCCTTTTTGTTAAGAATTTTGTTGCATTGTTTGCATGGTACCTGGCCTACATTATACTAATGTATTGGTACTATATCTTCTTAAGAGTTTTCTTATGTCCCAGTGAGGCAGATACTGTAACTAAGCTAACAACACTCACCTTCCTCACTAGTAAGTCCTGTTTTACCTAAGGAGACCAATTTACCTAGTTATAAAAGCTTTCTCAGATTCTTTGTTCCCAAGGTTGGCCATCTCCCTAATTCCTGACCAGTCAAACAGACTAATATCACTGGGAACTGAATTATTTATTCTTTCTGCCTTTCACACAGTGCCTTTCTGCCTTCTCCATTCTTCTATCCCTGGGAATCTTCCAGTCTTGGAGCTGAAAGGTCTATCTTGTGACTATAAGAAGGACACTCATTGCCTAAGGATGATATAGAAGAGA